>JAABKM020000001.1:1455550-1466278 GCA_016277805.2 Papilio aristodemus | reverse complement strand
ACACTTCACTTGTAAAATTCGTTTATCACTTCACAATTAACTATTTTTACAACTGTATGCTTCGTGAATTAGAAAATATAGATAAAGCATTTAAATGTCAATTTATGTGTGCATTTAAAATAAAAGGATTCCAAATTAATATTTAAAGTTTTTTTTTAGTTAAAAACATTTTTTAGCTTATCTTTATTAACATAAAAGTACTTTTGTATAAATGTATTACAATACTACTGACGTCATTACATGAACAAATGACCTTCGCACTTCCTGCAAAATTTTAAATATACTTATAATTAAATGCGTAGATTCTCAATGCCATGTACCTGGTAGGTCTGTCTTGAAGTGTATGAAAGCCTTTAATAAATAACAAGTTATTTTTGTTCTATGTTCTACTTTTGTTTGTCTTAAAAGAGCAGATGGCCAACTAAAAGATTGTGCAGCTGCGCTAACTGGATTGACTACTGACAACTTTTGTTTTTTTTTGTGTTTTGAGCCCTAGGTCTATCTATGGTTCTCTGCTTGAACACATAATAACACAAGCGTTCTATGTATTGTAATCTGAAGTACTATGAATTTGTTATAGACTATAAATTTATTTGATAAACTTCGGTATATTATTAGACAAATTTGTGTTTGTCTCCAGTCGTAATTTTATCTATGGTTATTTTTTTAATAACATTGTATGTGGCGTCGTATCTTGAAGTCTTCTTGTAACATTTAAATCGGAAATTGAAGTTTTTGTTGACAGTATTTGGGATGAGAGTGTTTAATAGTAATAAAAGTATTGTATATTTTTTCTAAATTATTTATTCCCTCTATTACTCTTTCTTTTTTTCTGATAATCTTAAAATATCTTAGCTCTATGTACAGTTTGCATAAATTAAAGTACTTTATAATTTACAGTACACTAGTATTGTACAAATCACTATCAACCGCATGAAAGATTGACTACCTACTTCAACGCCACTATCGATACACGATAGTATCACGTTATAGACGAAGTTTTACAGATTTATAAATAAAGAACAAAAAAATGATTTGTCGATTTAAATTTATACAACAAAATATGCGGGGTAACATGTCTCTTGAATTTCGATTTAATAATAAAAAAAATTAAACAAACTACATTTGATTTAAAAAAAAATTAAATAAAACTCAACACCAAGTACCAAATGAGACATCGATTCAGCTAGAAGCAGTGGGTGCCCGCTCGGATACAAAACAACAACAATAAATTAGTTTTACATTAACGTTTAAATACATGGCACTGACCAAATTCCACCACCGTATTCGGTACATGGTGATGCGAATAAAGAAAACAAATTAATTTTTGTGCTTTCTAATCCAATAACAAATTAATTTAGTATGAATATTTTATGCCGAGTAATCACAATCAATAAAACAAATATAATATAATAAAATAACTATACGATGGAAGCAATCGATCCTGACTGAACGGAACCGCGTCAGCGTAACAACATAATGGCAATCATAAACGCTAAATAACATCGGTGGAGATCACAACTACACGATACAACTTTAACTTGTTTTAATATAAATACAAAATATACAGACCTCTAGGCGGTCGCCTAAAGTTTTAGAAACAACTTCAATGCAATATATCCATCTATATCGGTGTGAAATTGACATCAAGTTAGGCTAAACAGGAATCATTTGTCGCAGTGAGCGCGGCTAGCCGCTCACCAGATGGATCTCTTGTCCACTATTGAAGAATCACAAGTACGCGATATCAGTCTCACTTTTCTGTCATTACTTTACCACAGGTTGCAAAAGCTAGAACGGTCGGCCGCTGACAGACCGGGCGCGGTCGCAGCCGCGTTAATGCGATCATATTATCGGCTGACGTTCGAGCTCCTACTTTATAAATAAGCCGGTGCGGGGCGCGGGCCAGCCGCCGCCGCCGCATCGCTCTACATCTTAATCACTAAAGTTAATTCTCCACGGAGACCGCTCGGCTCGGGTGCCGCTCGCTGCAACGCGCTCGGACCGAACACGTCGCAGCGAGCGCCACCGCGACCGCACAGGACATAGGCCGGATCATACATTATACATACATAAATATTACATCGACAGACGACTGCGGACGACCCGGAATCGATTGGAACATTTACGACGCGCATCTCTCGAAAGTTTATTATTATAATAAACTAACAACACAGACGTTCACAGTCGTCTGCTTCAGGTGAACAGTTGACGGAATCCGTTCGATTCGAGCCGACGTTAGACGCAGTCGTCGAGGTCCAGGTCCGGCACGAGGCGGTCGAGGCAGGCGGCGGCGCGTGGCGGAAGCTCGTTGCGCGGGTCGCGTGCCAGCCAGGGGTGCCGCAGCACGTCGCGCGCGCTCAGACGCTCGCACGCCTCGCGCCGCAGCAGCGACCTGATTAGACACTTCCCTCGCGACGACAAACACTCCGGCACCACGAAGTACCCGCGAGAGATCTTCGCAAATAACGACGCGTGCTCCGAATCGTTGAACGGATATCTGCAACAAAAGAAAATAATTATCAAACACCGTCGCGAAAGTAATCAATCTTAAAGCGATAAGATAAGGTCGAAGAGATTCTGAACTATAATATTAAAAAAAACACTTCGAAATAAATATTTTTTTGTCCCGCATCGTTTTGGAGCGATAAGATCATTAAGGCGACATTATGAGGAGCATTAACTGTTGCGTTTTTATGAAGCTCAGCACCGAATTAACGAACGCCCGATTCCGATTGTCATTCGAGGTGTCGGCGGCGGGCCGGCAGATGCGTGCCGAAACAAAAAACCAGGTATGATGAAACCCTTCCGGCGACAGGTGATGCCGGCGATTGCGGCGAAATCCCGGGGCTCGAATTTTAAATTACGGGTGCCGGGGAAAAAAACAAAACAAAGGTTGTCGAGGGCAGGTGCGTGCGAGGGAGTGCATCGAGGGCGGATCGGCGTCTTCGACACATGACCGCGGCAGGTGCGGGGAAGATTTCACGACGCAATATATGTGGGTGATATAATCGTCGACCGTTGGCACGTAACGGCCGACAGGTGACCATCCCCCGTCGCCAACGGTCGCCGCGGCATCCAGACAAACGGTAAGTCCCACGCTCGCCCGCCAGCTGAAGATGCCTGCCTACCCTTCTCCTTAATTTATGCTCTTAATTGTCCACACTAACCCATTTGTATAGGGTGATAATGCAGGTTACAATTTATCATTTGCTAAAGGGCGTATAGAAATAACTGCCTACGAAACGAATGTTTTAATCTAAAAATTTTGCTTGGATTCACAAAATAAATGATTACGGTGAACGTATTCATTTTGAACTTTCCAACATGAACATAAGTACCCAATACCATATAGAAAGACAAACAGATAAGTATAGTGGGAGTACATACCTTCCAACGAGCATTGTGTAGAGTATAACTCCGAGGGACCACATGTCGGCCGCTCGGCCCGAGTACGTGCGGTGTGCCCGCAGGATTTCGGGGGAGACGTAAGCGGGGCAGCCGCGCTTGTCTTGCAGGAGATCTTCCTCGGGGTCGTCCAGCACCACTGCATCCTCTAGCGACTCCAGCTTTAACGTTGTTCTGTAACAAGCAAAAGTCACGGTTAGTTTTTGTTTCAACAAAGTTAAAATATGGAAGAAGTTTTGATAAGTGAAACAATTCATACGGTTATCGTAGTGATACATCAATTAAATATGTAATGGCATAATGATAGTTTAAGGTATATACAGATGACTCAATATATTGAATTAATCACCTTAATTGACGGAATATTTACTAGATATAAAATAATAAGTCTTTTTCAAACTGAAAATGAGTACAAAAGAATCATTTTTTATAAACGCCATACAAATAATGCCAGCGCCGCGGCCCCTAATCAATATTTCCTACAGAAGCATTAAACATCGATAATATTGACAGAATCGATAGTAATAGTGAACAGTAGTAATCAATGACGATAACGTGATGACTGTAACAGTTAACACTTTATAAAAATATCGACCCCGCCTTTGATCCCGGGCCGATGACCCGATGTTACTCGCGAATCATTCGCGACCTGTCGCCGCGCTCCCACTCCCCCGCCTCCCCCGCACAACACGTCCCTTTGTGAAGCGATGAAAGCGATGACCCGATCCGCGACTATCGCTAATTAATGAAATATAAGAATATATATAACGATATAAATATAGTGGTATTATATAAATATAGTGAAATATCGATTATTGCCAAAAACTACGAACCTGGACAAATTTGTCTAAGAATATTGTTCTACCCGACTGATGTAAGAATTTTTGATTTGACTACTCGAAAGCCAAAGTAATTAACTCTAAATAAAAATGAAGATTGTCGCTTTTCCAAGAAGCCAGAAAAAGCATTTCAATTTAAGCAATTTCCAAACGAAATGTAGTAATTTAGTTTGTAAATTAGTAGATGCATAGTGCTTCAATTCGAGTCAGATTATTGAGGAAGTGGTAATTAGTATTAATGTATTGTAACTTCCAATAATCATGCAAGGGCCAGGTTTAGCCAGTGACACACTGGTCGGGTACAAGTTTTATCATGTAAATAATTGCGTGTCGGACCATAAAGCTGTGACGCAATAGGTTTTGTTTCATCACTTACGCTATAGAGGAAGGGAGGGAGGAGGATTGGGGCCTTGTTGCGGCTGTCGCATCGTTTCGAAATGCACTTGATGCAGTACGAAATGATCAATACCATATCTATTTTGACATCTAAATAATATTGTATGTGCTACTAACATATTAGTGGATATAATTCCGTCAATTTTATGGATGTCTATATACGACGTTGATACGATTCCTTGTGTATATAGTAATTCTATAAATAGATTAGACGCAGAAAAAAGATTAGAAAAAAGACTTAAAATTTGTTTACGTTACGTTACATGAAATACTAAGAAAAACTATTTTTATTTCGTAACATCAAAAGTAGGCCGTTTACCGGTCTAGTTTGTAATGCAGGAATATGCGTTAGTTATGGATTCTTAGAAACGAGAACTTTCAACATTGTCCTGTAACTACTGCGTAATGTATTGTTCGGATGACGTTATTAACAGTCCATCCTTAAACATGTCATGTAACTTTGTGGTTATTCGTATGAAAACTAGACTCAATCAGATCGACGGATATTTGTCTATTTCATTGTCAGTCTATGACTCACACTAGATGAATACAAGATGTAAGAATGCGTTGTTTTCCAATGTAAAATCCTAGTTTTATATTTAGATCATTTTAACCCCCTCCCCCTCAGAGGAGCGGTTTATTTAATGTTACGATGAAGGGCTAAAGCTATTTTAGTCAACGAAAATCCATTACGTGCCATTACAGCATCAAAGCGTGTGAAGCTTTAGAAACTCGATTCGAAACTTGGATTGCACGAAACTTGCGAGATCGCTGCGCGCCACGAAAGCTCGCAATAAATATAAAGTTTGCTCAAAGCGTTGTTACTACACCAGCTGCAGTCTCGAATGTTTCTACTCACAGTCTCCGTGTGGGGACCGGAGACTATTAGTTAAGTTACAAATGTTTCGAGACTGGTACGATTAGCAAAACTCAGCGACGTTGGTACTGAGGCGAGATAAAGCGATGTTGATTTATTATTAATATTATATTTATGAGCCGGATCGTTTCAATATGGGCCGGCTGGCACACGGTAAAGGTTACTCTCGTTAACTGCATGTGTCGCAACCGTGTCCGTTATCGCTACAGGTATTACCACGCGAACGACGAACTAAAACACGTCGTTTTGTATGACCCTCATAGTATGTATGTAACACATTATGTTATTTTAGCCGCCATTTGTTTTAAATATAAAAAAATTGTTTGACTGACTTAAATGTCGATAGCGCTCTCGGTAGCGTAAGGGCGTCGTCCTCGTATCAGATTTAGCGGCGCCTGCGCAACTGTTCCTAATTAAAATCCACTGCACCGGCGCTGGCGAGGCTGGACCGCGACGTCTGCAGCCGCGATCGATTCGTATTTCGCAAGTTCGTAAATGAGCCGCTCGGTGTCGTAACGCGGTCGGAAGGTTGGCCGGATTTCCGAGCGGCGCGGCCTCGAAGGATTCTCGCGCCGCGAACTGCGAGAAAGGACAACCCGCTCCGCTACCCGGCACTGGCCGCATTGGCCGCACCGACACGCTCGCCGGCCATAACCTAGCTCCTGACGTATTCTAATACAGAACCGATATATTAAAACTGACTCACGGCCACACCTTCGCAAACCCTTTAACTAACGAGCCCTAAAATTTGACGTCTTGAGTCTTTTAACTTTCGTTTTAATGAGCAGGATGGGCGTATCATATAAGGGTGTGGGAGATTGCCCACATTAAGCGGGATGCGCGATTTCGAAACGATCCTCACTCGACGCAACCCTGAAAGTTTCGTAATGAACAATGGCGGCGGTCGCACAGATGCAGCGCACATGCATGCACTTCCTGCTCGCATTATATCGCTTGCGCAAGCCCACGCCGATACACAAAACGGAATGATGCGACGTGCAGCGGCCGCCGTTGCGAAACATCGCGGCCGAACCGTTGGCGGTGCACGGCCACTCGTTCGTTCGCCGCTTCCTAACCCGCATCTGTTAGTCATAGGTTTTCGTAACGCACGCCGTAGGGACGCGAGCTGTCGCAAGCGTGTTGCCTCACCGAGACACCGGGATACGTTGGGAAACCATCCCGACCATGTCCAATTATACTGTGCGTTGCACAATGCCGCCCCGCGACGACGCGGGCGACGGTCGCTTCGTGTCATTTGACGACGCGAATGACGATAATATTTACATTACGCCGTATGCCTTAATACGCGGATATAAGCGATACCGAATGTCGGTCGACGTTGCGAAATCACCGCACAGTACTAAAAAATCTGTCCCGGGTATCGATATGCCTGCACGCTCCAGAAATAGGTCTCGACATTGCGCTAGGACTACGGTTTGTTTGATCGCGGCGATAACGTAAGTTGAACGTTTTGAAACGGCGCGCTGGGCCGCTTGCGAAAACGCTAATGTGAACATCGGTTGCAAAATTGTTTTAGTTTTAAAATCGAATGCGTCGAGCGCGGGCGATGGGCCGCACGCGGTGACATTCGCCGGCGAGTAGATCGGGTAGCGCAACGCCGCAGGCCGTATTTGGCAGGCGCGCGGCGTGCGGCGTGCACGGCCGTGTCACAATGGCGCGGATTATGAGCTCGTTGCGATATGGCGTGTTGCAAGCGCGGGCGCGCGTCCAAGCGCCGCTCCCGTGTTGCAACCGCGCCGCCCGACCCCGTGCCTTGCACCGCGCCCGCGCCACTCCCGGCCGCTCCGCGGATCGCGACACCGTACAATGACCCGACAATTACGCGAACGTTGTGCAACGAAGAAAGCGTCCGGTGCGTCGCCCGCGAAAACCGTCCGAATTCTCATCGATCTCCGTCACGAATCGCCGCAATTACACCGTTACGTCGGAGCGAACGTCGGATCCGGCAAGCGGTCGACTTTCTAACGCGGGGTCGGTGTACGCGACTACGTGTCGCAATAATTTCTCCGATGCCGCGAACGAAGAAAGCGCGACCTCACCGCTATTTTGCAATCGCGCGCGCACTGCGGGAAAGAGCAGTAGAAAGCGAGCGCCGGCGGCCGAGCGGTGGGCGCGCTACGGATGCACTCGCTGCGCCGGTCGCGTATCCCATAGAGGCAGCAGTTTGTTTCGAGCGAGTACGTGGAATTGGGCAACAGGCGCGGGATTGCGCAAGGCCCGATAAACGCGCGGCCCTTGTCACCGCTGCTGGTGAAACACTTCCGTTCATTGACTCCTGCCCGATATAATATTACGTTCATTACGAAATACTTTCACCGTACGCGACGCACGTGTGCGACTGAATGGGGTTAGCAAAAAAGCACACAGGGATCTGCATCCTTGATCTTTACGAGTGAGTTGGTCGCGATGCGGTCGCGCAGTGCCTTGTGTTCCATATGTCGTAAGAGACGTAACTGTAGGAATTCTTCTGTTGGGATGCGAGGCGACGAAACGTCGGGTACGCGTTGCGAGCAGTGGGTTGCGTGAGCACTTTCATAACGTGTTGTTACGTTTCTAGCCGACTTCTGTAACGGTTGGGAAAAGCAGCGGTCAAAAGCTGGCGGTCCCATATCGCGGATGAGTAATCATCATTATACAGCGCGGTTGGAAAAACGCAACGCCCCGGTCGTGTGATCGCGCCTTACAATAACTTTCACGTAACCGATCCAATACTTCACCCAACGTAACTCGATCAACATTCCACCTCTTACGGAACAATAGTATGTGTATGAAACAAACAACTTGTGATATGATGATGTACAGTCATTTTTGAAGGCACTTTATTACGGCCTCTATAATACACAAATAAGATTAGCAACTGTTGCTTTTAAGGTTTAACTTAATTACTATCGTGATCCATAAGACTATGAAAATAAATATAATATTGGCTATTTATTTATATCATTAATAGCCCAAACGATCAAAGTCGTATAGCACCAACGTATGTATTTAAGTATACCTCAATGTAATCATGAGTCTATCACAGGGAGGCAGGTGGAGCGCGGAGCAGGGCTCAGGGCAGCTGCTGTGACAGATGCGGTGTACGTACGTGGTTAAAGGAGCACGTCGACATCCGCGCGGCGTACGATTGTTCCGCCGCGCAATCGCTTCCTCCTCATTATTGGGAGTCGGAAGTGCGAAACGCTCGCCTTCGTTCTTAGTGCGCATTTACTGTAGTGTAAGTAAATCCGAAACGGAATTATTTTGTAGGTACGTCGCTTTGAGTGCGCACATCTGGTTCCTGCCTCGCCGTGTGACTTTCCCTGATAAATTTATTTTATAGAACAAAAGAGCAACGCGTGGAAATTCTTAAAGCGTCAAAACAACAAACTGGCAGTCGTTTAGTAATGGCATAAAAATGTAATATTAATCATGAAGAATTGCAAGTGAGGACGCAAGAGCTTGCGATACGGGCGCTGCATGTTGCGAATGGCGCTGCGGATTGCAAACACTCCGGTAACGGTATTGGATCTTGCGCGACAAGTATACATTGAAATGTGTATATAAATATTAACGGAACCAGATGACGTAGACGCCTGCTATTTATTAATTTTAAGCTAACGTTTTTCGATACTCGTCGACATTTAAAAAGGAAAATTTGTGGAAATCGATAGCAGCACTATTTAATCAGACAAAAATATCAGGCGGCACAAAAATCTTCATTAAAACCGATCCAACGGTACAGGAAGTGACAGACAAGTGCAGAGGAATTATTCATAGAGAGATTAAACAATGCATTAGTTTGTGTGAGTACGCGCGCGAGGGTCGGGCCAAGGCGGTGACATCGGGCCTCCAGCGTTTTGTAACCGCTAAGGATTTGCAAAACGCACCGTATAAACACTGCGACGTATCAAATACACGCCTCCTAGTTTATTTCATAATACACTTTACGCAAGACACGAAACAATTGTAACGCGTGGGCGACGCTCAGCTCTCTAGCAATGATTGACAGATCCATTTTTTTTTTTGTAAATACCAGAGTTTCATAAATATATGTACTTTTAATTTTTCTATTTGGTAGTTTAATGTGTTAAAATATCATTTTATTTTTATATTTCTTGTGTTACTGGCTAACCAGCCAAAAAATAACTTAATAATGTAACCACATTATTAAGTTTTCTTTTTTTTTTAAAAAAACTATTTAATAATACTGGCTATTGTACTATTCAAATAAACACTTATATGTACACAGATGCAAAATGTAACCTAAAGCAACGGAACGGATGACGCAGGTCTGTTTCGAAAAGGCGAAATAAACGATGTTGCGATTTCGCATTACGAAATGCGTTTTAGCTCGTGCTTACAGAAATGCGTGGGACGACAAATAGGTTTAATCTGTGACGATTTGCAATGACATCGTTAGTTAATTAACGCATTGTGTTATAACACGATAACGGTGTTTACTTGACGCTGAATGATACAATTGTGACAGTTTTACAACTAGAATCTTTAATGACGGCCAAGTGAATTAGTGACTACGACATACTGGTTGTGGGTTCACTGCATTCCAACATAAGTTCAGAAATAATTTACAGTTATTGTTCCATGTATATATTTTGAATACGAACATAAATTAAAACTATATACAGTTATTTCATTAAAATATAGTTATTGTTATAAATTGTTATTATTATTACCACAGTACCAGTGGGTTTGGTTAAATATAATATAATTAAGAAAATTTCGAACTGTATGTGTATGTAAGCAGTAACGGAATATATATTTATACTACGGAATAAAATTAATTAAATGTTGCCATTATTCAAGTTTCTACCCATATTTAGTCTAAAAATAATTATGGTTATAAAATAAATAAATTATAAAGTAAATTTTGCTATAAGGTACGTTTAAATACTAAGTATTCAAGCAAGAAATTCTATTTGTTTGGTTTTATCGTTATTTTTATCAACCTTTTCACTCAAATCTTATCTTGAAATGAAATTTCACCTCATATTTGTTTTGTTACACAGATGATAAATGTGTACAAAATAGGTAAATACGTCGGAAAGATGAATGTAAATGAAAATATATTTACTCGAATATTGAATAAACTATTTAATTATGCTTTTGAAAATGGATTTTATACTATTGTGTCAGTTTGGAATAAACTTCTAAAAATATCGATATATAAAAAAACAGGTGATCTAT
>JAABKM020000001.1:1407187-1424919 GCA_016277805.2 Papilio aristodemus | reverse complement strand
TTGCGTAACACATGTTTGTTATTACATAAAAATACTTCTTAATACTATGCTGATGTTAGCGTAACGCAAACTATATTATATTCTGCAAGAAATAAGCAAGAATTTTTTAATTTATCGTCATCATGTGTTCCAAATGTTATCACTTTTTACGCTAAAATTCGTACACTCAAAAAGATGTTCGGAAAGTATATTTTTCTTACAATACCTCACTCACAACATTCAAAATTCTGTATTATATAATTTCAATTCACTTTATCTCACAATATCCACAAAACTAAAACCAGTTTGAGGAAAAAATAAAAATTGTAATGGTCGCCTTCAAACGACGTTTGTTTACGGAACTTGGATCTTCATTAGGAACGTTGAATAATGTATAAATATATGTATGAATTTCCCCAGTCATTCATGCCGTACATGCTTTTCGGTATTGTTAATATCGCATTTTTCTCCTTAATGTAGCCAATTTTAATTCATATGATAGGTACTAATAACAAATTTTACACTTTGTAACGCTTCTAAAAAATTGCTTCATCACTTATATCCTCAAATAGCTTAAAATATTAAAATGATAAACATAATTTACATTACAATCATGATGTGTACAAAAATCCAACAGCACCGGTACGCGTGTACTCAACATGTTAATGATAACCCGCACTTAATATTAGACTTATAAAGGCGTCATTGTTTGTTTCTTGTAATTTCCAACGACAAAATTCGATCGATTTTTTCATTACAAAATCTCCATAAATGAAAACTCTACATGTAATTTTTGTCTTTGAAACTAGATGTCTTTACACACGTCGGAAGCAAAACATAGATATTGGAATGTCAGACTTTCTGATTGACTTATTAAAATTAGTTACTTTTCACGTTATTTGAAACCAGCACGAGACTGAATGACGTGTAGCTCTCTACATTTGAACGGAACAAAGTGACTATGAGCAGTGTTTCCTCTATTATTACATGTATATCTCAACGTAGTGTATTTGGATATTGCAGCTAGTAAAATTATACATGTCAAGACACTTGGTGTCTTGCGTTTTGCGACATGTACGAATTAATAGAGGATCATATGTGCCCTTATCTTCTTGAAATCTTGTGAAGTCCCGTATTGCGATGTAATGACGCGACACAATCAGGAATTTCCTGCACAAAACAGGTAGGAAATTACTGATTCAGTAATCATAAAACGTAATCTCTTGGTTTCTTTAACCGGATATGTAGCATTAAAGCTTAGTAATCTGTAGATACGATATATGATGACTCATTCCATAAGATATCGATCTCGTCGCTGAATTGTTTAAATAATGTTCAAATAATATCACTATTTAAAACATTTAGCACATGATTAATACATGAATAATTATTGATACTTTATTATTTGTAAGATTATATTCTTGTGACCGTTCATTTAATATAAAAAGCGCTTAATAACACAAGTAATAACTTTGAAGTAAGAATATAAAATTAAAAAAATTATAACGGAAATTTTATTTCTTATGTCGTTCAACACGTAAATTTTATCCTAAATATTAAATAATGAATAATTTTGAAGAAATAATTTGATTCTGTTAAAAATATGTTTATTTAATGTACGTCAGTAGTGCTCAATTTAATTTACACCACCACTTTTTTGCTGTATATATTCATATATACATTTTAAATGAACAATAAAATACTTTATAGTTTTTAAAAACGTAGACAATTAGCATAGATAAAGAGGTGTTTAAACTTTAAATACGTGAGTCATTTGTAATATGGGTCATAGAATATGTTTGCGAGATCGGTCCTTTAGAATCGTGTTAGAAAATATACTTGTAATTGTTTTATAGTCTATTAGTACACGTTTGAGTAATATAGACTGGCAATAATTGCACAATATTTTGTCCATTTGTTGCCCTTTTGAAATAGAGTGACTCAACAAACAAAACATTAGGAGAAAGAATTGTGCCATTTGTCATTGATGAGACACAATCTACTATTGCAAATGATTTTGACGTTTTAACTAATAGTTCTTTAAATAAATTAGTACAGTATATAGGAGGAGGTTGTGAAATGGACACATTTTCAAAGTAGGCGTTGCTTTAAAACATATAACCTAACGAACGCGAAATTCGAAGTTTTCCTAAAAACCTCACCTCAATTTGTGTTTATTTTTTTGGATTTTTTTTTAGAGTATTGTTTTGCTTGTAAAAGAGATAAGACCTTAAATTTCTTTTTTATAATATTATGTAAGCATTTAACAAAGCGTAATTTACCAGTTACCTAAGACCTAAAGAGTAACAACTCAGTTATAACATGTGTTAAATATACAAAATTATAAATTTAATATTCGGTTGGTGTCGAAATATTTACGACTTGTGAGCCAAAATAATTGACTCTATTACTATCTGCAGCACGCATTATACCTATATCTTTTCGATTTCTTTATTTCTCATTATCTCATATCTATGTACGTATTGTTCACAACGCATCCGTAACTATTTAGATACATTCCCTTGTTAGTTTAAAACTTAAAAAAAAGAAAACAGCAAATCCTCTATATTTAAATTCATCGTTTTTAGGCCGTTGCCTAAAGTATCCATATGTACGTACAATCAGTCAGATTACTTTTATCGATATGGATATATGTCGTATCTCAATTGTTTATCATTCAGACGTCATTGCTTAGTAACAAAAAATCCGTATTTCTTACTAATTCAAACTCTGCAAACACCATTTGATCCTGAATAATTTCATCATATTTCAGTTTTCTCTGTAAACAATATATCTCAGGTACGAGATTTTTCCGGGTATTTAAGGCTTTACATCAAAATTTATATCATCCATATATCAACATAGATAAATGAATAAACTTTATTCACGTTTCACTACAGGCTGATAAGACAGTCGTATCTTTTTTATTAGATATTTTACATATTTTATTAAAAAATATTAATAAATTATTGAAATAACATACTACATAATCTTTTAACGGTTCAAACTAAGTCTAAACTTGTGTTACGACATGGTTCGGCAATAGTCGATTGACGGATTCAAACTCTCCAATATACTGCGCATATTTGTCATTCCGGACTCTTAGTCTTAACTATAAGGCTATAAGAAGGCTAAGTCTAAACACATTTTTATCATGTAGCAATCATTTTAATATGTATAATATATAATAATACAATCGATTAGTATGTCATTGCACGTCATACTCGTGTCCTCACCGGTCTTCACGGAAGCTGATATAATATCCCATTTTCTTGCAGCAATCTATGTTTCATTTCTCGATTATCCTAAGCTCTCAGACTATACGGGTATGTAACCCAATGATGTCACTAAAACATCAGAATATGATGAATCAAGAACGGTCATACCCTGATTCATTATGATTCCGATACATGATGTGTTCAATGCATTGTTCCCATATTAATTATTTGAATGCCGATTCGAATAACTCGTGTAGAATGTAATCTTTACATAGAAAACAAAGTCGCTTCTCGCAGTCACTACACTCAGATCTGACCAACTACTCAAGGGATTGAAATGTTATTTTTACAAATAAGGAATGATTCGAGAGGAACGTTTACATATGCATCGAAATTATAATAGAGAATGTGGTCTACTACCCAGGGCGCGTCACTAGTAGATAATAAGGAAGAAGGTATTGTATAACATTACAAATGTATCTATTTGTGTTTTCCCAACTCACACGATTATTATAACTGCGGTTTTTTACTTTTGATTGTCGATGTTTTTCTCAACAGTATATTGACAATACGAATGTTACAGTATTAATATAAACTAAAACTCGGCAAAATATCTGACTCATGTAATTGACGTTAATAAATTTTGAGGTTATTTTTAACGCGGCGAAGTGCTGTATTGAGCAGTGTAGTAGGAAAGAAAACAACGTTGGAATTTCATTCATTTTTCTTATTAGATGAAGTAAAATGGTAGAAATATTTATACTCTTCCCTAGAATTCTTAAGTTCTTAGTTCGTTTCATTATATAGTACAAAAATTTAACCGTCTATTGTTTATTGATAACGGTCCCTTAAGACCATACTGCTGATGGCGTCCCCTTCAGGCTGTCACCTTCAATTGCAAAGTAATCTTGTTTATTTTTTACATTTTTTTTCTTTATTCCTTCTTGACAGTAAAAAGTGGTAAAGAAGAGCTTTAATCTGACCTTATTTCGAATAAATTTAATAAAGTACTAAATTATTTTTAATTGTTTCGAAATTTGGTTTTAAATGTCCAATAAACATTAACTCGTGTCGTTTATCAACGTCAATAAATCTGTTCCAATCCGTTTCTATTTATATCCAAAGTTAATTTAGACAGAGACTGCGCCAATCAATAGTTGTAATGGTTTTTAAATTAATGGCCACGCAGGGAACGGTTGATAACAAATTAGTTGTGGAACGAACGAAACAAGTCGAAATTGAAACTAGCGATCGCTCTGTGGTCGAATTTCAACCATTAATATTTCGTTCAAGAAATTTGTGTTGTCTTGAATTTTATTTTTAATCTGGATCCATACCAAATAGTTTTGGTGATATAACGAGGAAAACAAACAGCAAAACATGTCTGTGTCTGTTCTAATAGTAAGAATATTAAAATAAAATTAAAAACACACTGTAATAATTTATTATCTCGTTTGTCTCTTTCTAGAATAAAAAAAAAACAATTGGCAGTCAATATTCCGTATAGAAATGAGACGCCTTCATTTTTCCTTAAATATCAGCCTAACTTTTCCGAACGGCAAAACTATTTTTTTCTCAGTATTGAATTTGAAATTCTAAAGATATTTTGTGTGATCAAGTGTTAGTGAATATAACAGGTATTCTTAGTCAAATGTATTATTATTTGTTTTCGTGCGCACGACGTTTGCTTCCGGCCTTGAGTTTTACTTTTCCTTAAACCAATTGTATTTTTTATTTTGTTACATATAAAAAGTGTTTGCGGAAATTATCTACAATGTACTTCGAACACTTGATTCACGGGAAGTTTTTTGATATAAATTCATAAAGACCTGTCACTTTTTCATAGTTCATTGTTTTATTCCTTTTTAGACCTCTCTACTCCCTTTCTACTCTAGTCTATTCTCTGTCAATATCTGTTTCTCGGATTTATCTTATCCGGAATTTTTTTTTTCTTGTAATGAAGGACAGTTAGAAAGATCAGTGTTATTAAATTTAATATACTTAACATATAAAATGCAATGTACCGATATGCCTATTTCTATATATTGTGTAGGTATCTATTAGTTCGCTCTGCGTGCATTGAGTAACCTCTCAGTTGCATAGTAATGGCGGTTTGCAAAAATTTTACACAGTGCATTGACTATTGCATCTGAACTGAGGTCAACACGCCGACTCGATATAAGTACAACCTAAATATTCAAGGAAAACTAGAAGTGCTTTCGATTCGTGGTCCTTTAGGTGTATCAAAATAATGAAAATCACACTTCTTTGAACTATAATTGAGGTAGGCAGGTTCAATAATATTATCTGCCTCCTAGCCTAAAATTATATAGTTTTTTGTAAATACGATTTTCTAAAACAAACACATGACAAGGACGCCCCCAGATCTTAGCAATATCGATTGCTAAGATCTCGGGTTCGAATCCTGAGTTGCACAAAGTGATATTGGGTTTTTAAATTCGAATTCAGCCCGGAGTTTGGAATTAGTGCCCGATATCTTTCACTATAACATCTAAAAGAATTAATGTATGAATTTACTTTAAGTGTATTGACACTTTTGATATTAACCATTACAACAAGCAAACACGTTTTAGTTTTGCTTTTTCTCTTTTTTTTTGCGTCACTAATAAGGATGATATGTGTTCTTAGAATATATCATAGTGAAAACTTTGTTAGTACAATGCGTGTGACGAAATTAAATGTTATTATGAATCAATGTTAGACAAAAAACTGACACACCAAAAATATAATGGTGATAATCCATAAACTTCCAGAAAATTAAAAATACTCCGATACGATTTGTGCACGTAAATAAAAATGCAAATAATATTAGCCACAATTAGGTTAGGTTAGAAAAACAAAATATTGTTTCCGAGTATCGGTCAAAGAATAAAGAATAGAAATTTTGTAGTAATAAATCAAAGTCTATTGCTAAATATTTGTCGGACAAAAAAATATTTTAAACAATTAATTGTAAAAAAAAAAAATATAGTTTTACCTCGATTTCAGATTATAATTGAAATCTTAAAATTTTATCATGTTTATAGATTTTAAGTTGCACAATTTTAAAAGCAAAAAATAAAACAAAGGAACATTAAATTTTATGTCAAATTCATATTAATATGAGAACATGAATCATTTTGTTCCACGCTTAGATTTATTGTGACGGATGAGTTAAGGCTGAATTGTTATTTTTTTTTCTTTTCTGCGTACGCAACATTGGACGAACGATATTAGATTACGAATTTAGGACCTTGAGTGCGGTTGAGGCGGCATTGCCACTCGATTGCTTATTATAAATTTCACCTTTATGAAATGTTGCGTTAAACTTATATTGCTAAATGTTCCACGTCTAACTAGAAGCTTTCAATATAAAGATCGCGATTTGTTTTTAATCAATGCCAATGTCTCGACGATGATATAAAGACGATTTATCCTTTATAAAGTTTTGTATACTGTATTATAATTTCTTTGGCATTATGTCATTATTTGTTAGGTTAGGTTAGATTAATTTTAAAGGAATGTCACTAAAATTAATCATAAACAAATAGATAAAAGAATATTTCTACTTACTCACATATCATTCATGTTTATCAGATAATAATTGACTATGTTAATACCCTGGTTACCTATGATTTTGTATGTAAACATTTCTGAAAGTATTGCATTCATGGTTAATTAGTTATATAGTTCTTTATTTTTATTTAAATGTGCCATAGTTTACTAAAATTATAACATTACGGCGTAGTATTCTAATTTTCAAGTAAATCGAAGCAAATGCGACGTTTTAAAATATTTCAGAATGTTGTGCAACAATCTTCATAAGCGTATCACTTACAAATAGATAAACGTAAACTAGTAGAACTACGAAGTGGTGACAAGCTCAGCGTGACTGGGCCGGAAAGACCGGGGGAGTACTACGACCTAGCATGTTCGTAAAGTGGATGGATTCAAATTTTGTTTGTCACATCAGTGGTTAAGATGTCATTAGTTCTGCCTTATTCGTCACCTCTTTCCCTTTGTAAATCCTTATTATACATTTTTCCTACATAAATGTTATCTCAGTTGCGACGTTGCGAATGTTTTCAGCCAGTATCTAAAAGCTAAATATAAACAAATCTCATAGAATTTTACATCATAATTACATTATACTTTCTTTTTATCACGTCATTTATTTAGCACGTCATTAACATATGAAATATGCATAAAAATTTATGAATCACAAACAAACACAATGGATAATGAGTAATTTTATGACCTCTATATATTATGGGGTGTAGACTCACTGCTGTCAGTGACGGATCTCTCGGCCTTTAGTAGACTAAAAACTAAAAAGCAAATAACATTTAAATAATTCAGTTTTAAATTTTTTGTAATGTCTAAATTATTTTTTTTACGACAGTAATTATCAACTTCACTTAAAAATTGTCATGGAAGAATTCCGATAATAAAGGGGAGCTTATTTCGACACAAGGATTCGTGTCACATTGCTTGTTTCCTTAATATATAAAATCTAGTTAAACGGATATAATAGTTCATTATTAAAATGGAATTTTCAATTAATATTTTTTTTAAAAGTCGAATCAAGCTTCCGTGTGTTTTCATATCCGTTTACGTTTTCAAAGACGGCGCAATGAATCACCGCTTATCATCAGCTCTAGTACGGTGTCGATGCCACAATATGCAAATGACACGTGCTACGTGACACTTCCGTGACTATAGTATCTGTGTATTTACTTACCAATCATTAAAGGTAAAGGTGAGGTACCATACCGACCGAATACAAGAATATTTTATTTTGTATAATAAAACAAATATTATTTAGTTTTTTTCACCTAAACATTTAAATACCGAAACACACATTTAAAGATACATTAAATATACGTTAAGCTAGTAAGCGTGTTAAAATTCGTACATTGACTTGGGGGCAACACTTAACTGGCTTCAGTATCAGTTACTGTGGAAAGTTAAGTCTGACAATAATGCGACAGCTCCATAGACAAGAGGCGAGCCTTGTCGAGACGTCATCTCGAATATTACCACTGAAAAAGAAAGAATAGTTAATGTCATTGTAGGATTATTGATATTTTAATGTTTTACTTTCACTATGAGATGCCGTCTTCATTTCTGCCTGTGACACTTCGAATGAATGACAGCTAACCCTTGAAAGGTGATCAAGAGGTTTAGGAGCGACAGGAAATCAAAATGGAATAAAATATTTTTTCCTCAATCAAATAGAGACAAGTATAGTTTGTGTTACAGTTTCTTAAAAATACTTTTTGTGCTTCTAACTTTTCTCTCTATATAAATATTTTATTAATTAATGTTACACTCCAGTGTGTGAACAACTTTATAAACTGAATTCAAAATGACCTGCCATGACCTTTTGTATTTCTCAAGTAACTAGTAGTGTTCATATTTACTACGATTATGACATCTTGTAGTAACGCAATTAATTATATTCTAAACAGCTGAGACTTATTGCTGTATTCAATGCAAGGAAAACATTTCTATAATATGAATCGCCCTACGTGACGTCACTCGCTATCGCTATCGAATCCCTGTTTAATTTTACGCTACGTTACATCTTTATTATCTACTAACAAATCACGATTGATTTAGATACAACGCCTAAACAATATTAAATATACTATTGGTTAAAGAAATTTTAAAATCCGTTCAACAGTTTTTTTTTAATTTTTTGTAATCACTTAACTCGAACAGTCTTCTGATATGTTATCATTTACCTAATTAATTTAAACTTCTGGACAATCTCACCACCGTGTACATAAATATGTAGTTATAAGATTACTAGTATATTTTTTTAATAATAAAAGAAATTATTCCACAGGAAGAGTAAAGTTAATAAATGTTTACCAGTTCTCTTATTCGAGTACGATTATTCTTAGACGAAAGTGTGCAACAACTGACCTGCGCAATGTTAGTTTGATTTAGTCTTAACCTGTCTATTTAAAAGCTGACCCGTTTTAACCAAGGGCAACCGGTGGGCGAGACATAGACCTGGCGTAAAACGAACAAACATTACATGCCCATAACAAGGGACAAATTGACTCCTGACATCCGAAAGGAGCGTTCTAAACTACTTTTTACTGCTAGTTACGAGTACATTTATTTTAAAGTAAAAATTACTAACGATTGGTGTACGATATTTTAGTACTAGTTTAGGATGGTTTTGAGTTTTTGGACCTTATAGGTTGGGTATACACTAATAACTAAAATAAGCTACGATAAGTTGTTTGAACTGTTTAACTTAAAATCTGGAAACTTCGGATTAATAAATAAAACAAATAAATATAAATATGTGCTCACGCCCTTAAACCCAAAACAGTAGGTTGTATATCTGGTTTCTTCTAGCTTGGATTCATTTCATACACTTAAAAATATTGTTAGAGTCGCTGAGAAAAGCCGCCACAAACGAATTTACCTGAGATTTATTCCGTCATCTAGTGTCAATTATTAAACATCTGAAAATACTGAAAAAAATTCGTTTCATCAACCACATTATCAATTTATTGGTTAAAAATTTCAAACTAAATATTTTAATATTTAAGTATGGTATTAAATTTGATTTCTAATTTTCGTACTTTATTTTTGTTATTCTGGATGTCTGGTTTTTATTATTTTCTTCTTAATACTTGTCAAACAAAATAATGACAGTGGCGTTGCAATAAAATAACCTATTACCTACAGTCGCAGACAGAGCATTTACGACACGACTTGGATGTAGTGGTGTAAGGTACAGGCTTACAGCATGCCTTTCGTAGCAAGGTTTCATTGACATGTTTCTTATGAAATGACGTCATTTTGTTACATTTCAATATATCAATCTTTCTTACATAATGTTACGGATTCATACACATTGTAATATAAAAATATGTTTACGTCTTTTAATCATAGAAAGAGATAGTGCAATCGTTTGATCGAGCCAAATTCACTTAAACTCCCTCTGCTATCTTTGATGGGAGAGGACTCGGGGATCTATCTTTGATTTCAGTTTAAGCGTGTCCCAGGGGAGATAGATATCTTCACTCCGGGACAAATATCCTCTTTCAAGCTATACGTTACTTACATTCAAGTTACAAATACGTGTAACATGTTTGAATATTCTGTGCCTTTAAAAATAATGTTAAATAAAATGTATTTCATTTACTGATAAGTGATATAAATGTATATTAGTTACCTACAAAAAACCACAGATAAGATGCTAATTATATTATTGTTGTCTTTGTCTATGTGAATAGAATTTCCACAAATACTGAAGTACATTTCGAGTCAGACAATACTCAATATTGTTTTTGATAATAGTGCCATCTATTGATGAAAGAATGCAATGATATTTATAGTGAACTAGACATTTCGGCATTTGTCTCTTTATTGGTACTACTCAGCCGCAAGCACCTACGAATTCAAATCCAACACATATAAATGGACGAAATCAAATCAGACGCTTAATTCATTTGTATTTCAGTTCCTACTAAAAAAAAGTAATATTTATTATAATTCTAATAACAAAAATTTAACATTTTTGTATAACAATAAGTAATCTAATACATCGTTGCGGTAAGTAACCCGAGTTCAGTAACTGACAGTAACCATTGACCCATTGGCCGAGATGCGAGATGGTAATCGCACGAGTCTCTCAATGTCTCTGCCGCGCGTTCAAGTTGAGCCATAATTGTTCGATTGTTGGCTCATTGGTGAATGTTTGTTGCGATACACGCTCCTAATTACACCATCTGTTTCATTAATTACAGCATTCGAAGCTACCAAGGTGACAACTCAGAGCCTTCTTTACACAATACGAGGTTAGGTATGCTCCATTACTTTAAGCCCTACAGTTTTAGAGGTTATGTGTATTCATTCCAAAAGTTAAAATTTTTTATTGTAACTCAAACACCAACATCAGAGGTGGGTTTCATGACGAAATACTATCTTTATAAGGCTGAAATTATAATATCTGATATAGCATTTTTAAAACGACAGCAAGTTGGGCAATTTATCACCACGCAGTATCATAATGAATAAGACCTTATTGAATAGTTGGTGACGTTTTAGTTATACCAAGAGAACCGAACTTTACTTTATATTTAAGGAAAATTAAACAGGTATAAAACGATTCTTTTTTATGCTCTTTTTATACATTAATATTGAACTCTTATTTTTTAATACGATAAGAAAATATGAAAAATAACTCGAAGGTACATACATACATAATATATTGAAATAAACACTTATTAGCTTGGATATTTTTTTCTTTAGTCACTACCAGTCACTACTGCTATTTTGCAGTACTCTTTCTTCAATTATTATTATCTATAATTGAAGGAATATATAATAATAACCTTGGATTGTTTTTTAATTAATTAACATTTTTTAAAATTATTATGTGTGTTTATCTCCTGCTTCCATTCTCTTTCCTAACAATTTTAAGCAGCGAAAGAGCTGACTCCAAAAAGTTTGACCGGCGAATAAGAAAAGATAATCATTAGTTAATCTAATAAAGGATCTGGTTGCATCTGGTGTTTTTTTTTTTAGATAAATTACGCAGGTTATTTAATAAGGAACTTACAGGATTTTACTGTTACTTTTTCGAAGATGAAAGATTGAGCTAAGAGTATATTTCCAAGCATCTGGTACAATACTTTATTTTCTTATAATTTTTACCATAAGTAGGTTTCTCTCTCTTCGTCTTCAACTAACAATATGCCTAATGCCTATTTGCGAGTAATATCTGGTCTTATATAGATAATTTAACAATATTTTTCCAAATTTTTATTTTCAAATAATTTTAATATATTTAAAGTTTAATATATTTAAAACAGAATCGAACTCAATTTACTACGATGAATTCTTGTTGTTGCTATTATCTATGGCTTATCCACGGTTTGTGTTTATGTTTTTTTTATCAGCTGTCCTCGCGCACAACGCACGACTCTATTGTCTATGATACTCCGACTTGACAATCATGGCGAGCACGTCGAGGTTTGTTTTTAATATTTATTCTTGTTCTTGTTTCTCTCGCTTTAATGTAAATTTCTCTATATACAGACAAACAATGTCTAAATATTGTAATACAAAGAGTAAGTGGGTAATACACACATAGCTAGTTAAGAAAATAGTTTATAAGTAAGTACAACTATTATTTGACTGAGGCATTACTTTCTTTTGTATCTCTAGAATGGAGGCTAACAAAGTGGTGTGCTACGCCCATCCAGATGCACCTCTTATCGAGGATTACAGAGCTGGTGATATGATCTGTTCAGAATGTGGACTTGTGGTGGGAGATAGGTAAGTTTTTAGTTCTTACTTTAGTTCGAAACAACCATTATTATGAGCATTTTTTTTAAAGAACGCTGTCAACAATAACAAAATGTATAGAAATACACATAAAATTTTCCATATAAGGTAATGTTTCTTAAAATTGTCAAATATATTGGTAAGTATACAAGCAATCTAGTATAAGTTAAAAATGTTCAGCTATATCTAGTTCAACTCAGTTGTTGTCAGAAATAAACCAGGAATCCAAGATAGTAGATAAAAAATATAAAGATTTTTAACATTGTTTTGTGTATTTCTTTACTTTTCTGCAAGCTGCTTTGTATAAGGATTTTGAAATTACCTTAAAATTTAGTAAAGTTTTATTTCTGTGTATATTATATTCTTTGGACTTTAAACATTATAAAGTGAAATTATATCAATTCAAGGATACAATAGTAGGCAATAAAACATAGCTTCAATATATCTTATCTTTTCGAATTAATTTTATGAAATGATTTAACATTTCCAGGGTCATAGACGTTGGATCAGAATGGCGAACCTTTAGCAATGAGAAGTCTGGTGTGGATCCATCTCGTGTTGGTGGTCCGGAAAACCCCTTGCTCTCCGGCGGTGATCTTTCCACTATAATAGGGCCCGGCCGTGGTGATGCCTCATTTGACAGTTTTGGTGTTTCAAAATACCAAAACAGACGAAATATTAGTAGTAATGACAGAGCACTTATTAACGCATTCCGAGAAATCAACACAATGGCTGACCGAATTAATTTGCCCAAGACAATTGTGGACAGAGCAAATAATTTATTTAAACAGGTATGTAATTGGACCAGGTGTTCACACTGGTATTGCCTTATTGATGTTCTTATATGCAATAATGTAAGAAAGTTTTTAAGTGTACTAACAGTATTAAATGGTTTATTGAATTAGAAACTTGCCTTACAGGTTCATGATGGTAAAAATTTAAAAGGCAGAGCAAATGATGCGATTGCATCTGCTTGTTTATACATTGCCTGCAGACAGGAAGGCGTGCCGCGTACGTTTAAGGAAATTTGCGCTGTCAGCAAAATAAGTAAAAGAGAGATTGGAAGGTGTTTCAAACTTATTCTCAAAGCGCTGGAGACATCGGTGGACCTCATCACCACTGCGGACTTCATGTCACGGTTCTGTTCGAACCTTGGTTTGCCGAACTCGGTGCAGCGGGCGGCTACTCACATCGCCCGCAAGGCTGGGGAATTGGATATTGTGTCAGGGCGTAGTCCGATCTCCGTTGCCGCCGCTGCTATTTATATGGCATCACAGGTAACTTATAATATATTTCATCTTATTTATTTATATTTATCAAATTTTCTTTATCCTTAAAAAAGGTAGTCTAGTGTGACAGTAAACTTAGTTACCATATTTGGCTTGTCCCATTAGATCTGTTATTTTAAAGTTCCGGGTGCTGCTCAAGTCTAATTGGCTTCATATAAGAAGGCCTTTACTTTATCTCAGTATATACTATAATCATACATGGTACAACAATTCTTTCATTTAATTAAATAAATTATCAGGCTTCAGAAGACAAACGCAGTCAAAAGGAAATTGGTGATATTGCGGGCGTGGCAGACGTTACCATACGACAGTCATACAAACTCATGTACCCGTTCGCGGCCAAGCTCTTCCCCGAAGACTTCAAGTTCGCCACGCCCATTGAGTTCCTGCCACAGATGTAAACTTTGTTGACTTGTTTAAATTTAAGTTGTAAGTGTATCATCATTGCTGTAATCATGTTTGGGCAGTCGTCTTTCTGTATTCAATGTGTTGCCAGTGGTTCCCAAACTTATTCCTTCACAGAATTTTCTTTGTTTTAACTAAAGATTTGGGAACACCTGGTTATACAATGTTCAAAATAGGTTATGGCTATGGGTAACGTACAGTTTACATATATTTTAATTCTAACAACAGTTTATATAGCTTGAATTCTTGACCATATCACAATTAGGTAACCAATTTGTATAAGTTAACAAAATATTAAACCAAAAAAAAAAAGAAATGTAATTGTGTAAATGTGTCACTATGAGAGGTTTGTTTGAGTATTTTTAATAGATTGATGGTAACTTTGTTGGAAGTTTACTAGTTATCATATATTTGTTACCAATTTCTCTGCATTTTGTTTTTAATATAATCTGTAGCATTACTCTATGGTTATAGATCATTTGATCATCGCTGTCAGTCGGCAGTGTGACGTCACGACTGTATTGTGCGTTTTTTCACGAACAAATGTACATATATATGTTTAATACGGATTTCCTTCTGACTACATTACAACAGAATAACAAGACAAATTTACAAATGTTGCTAGATATATAAAATCTTATTCCAAATAAATATCAAAAAGTTGTTTTGTCAAATAAAAACGACTCATTAATGTGTGTTTAGAATAAACGTCACAAGATGGCGTCCAATACATTTTATATTTTCATCGCAAATGTAATTTAATGGATATTGTGACGTAAAATGCGAGAAAAAGGAAAAGTGTAATCTTTTATTTAAATAATGTTTAGGCTTACATTTATAACAGGAATAAAAAAAAATTAGCGTTTGTCATTCGCCCCTCAGACGACGAGGGGAGTTTAGTTTGCAGTTAACCTGTAATATTATAAATGAAGTATAAATACGATCTCGGATTGAATTTCGATGTTAAGAAGAAAATTTGTAAGAAAAGTCAAATATATGTATGAAAGGTGATTAATCAAAGGGCTCAAAGTAATGGCTTAAAACTACGAAACATAATTGAAATTATGAAAAATTATACTGTGTACTTTTTAATCTACATATAAAAACAGTTTTTGTTTTTAATTTGAACTAAAATCCTAAGTAATCCCTGTTCAATATTATTGGATGAGAGAAAAAAAAATACAAATGGGAACAATGTATACTCTTACAGTAGACGGTAGACTTTCAGGAGTAATACTGCTTGACCTGTTGAGGGTAGGCGAGGTTAAAGTAAGGTTGTGTCTGTAATCTTGTCTTATATGATGATTGTTGATTTACTGTGATGAAATGTGGTCCATATTCTGTTTCGACTTTAATTTGTAATAAAATTAAATTTGCAA
Source organism: Papilio aristodemus (assembly GCA_016277805.2). Classification (NCBI taxonomy): domain Eukaryota; kingdom Metazoa; phylum Arthropoda; class Insecta; order Lepidoptera; family Papilionidae; genus Papilio; species Papilio aristodemus. The sequence continues at coordinate 1,409,331 of JAABKM020000001.1, read as the reverse complement.
ACTTAAAATCGATTTTCTTAAAATTCTATTTTTAATTTTTATTTCCTACCCATTTTCCATGAAAAGGATTGAAGGAAGGGATAAAGCCAGAGTGTTAGAGGAACATCAACACTTGTCATATTTTGAAAATAAAAGAAATTGAAGCGCAGCATTTGAAAATCAATCTGAAGTCTCCGGTTTAATTATTTTCTTATATTAAAATTACATTACTGAATCTGAATAAACAATATTTGAATCTTTTTGTTTAGGCTTACACAATTACTAACATTAAAACTTTGTTAGTTTACTGTTACTTATGAGATTTCCATTGATTTAACTCCATAAAAACAATACGAAAAATACACATGTAAAAAATAATATTTTTCATGTACTAACGAAGAGCATATAATATTAAAAAAAGTTAGTGATGACTAAAATATTATCTTAGCGCCTGTATTACAGCGTGCGTTTGGATAAAGCTTACGTTGAACTAAGAAGAGAACTGCGAGCTATGTTCCTAACAGCATTAAAACGGACGACTATTGAAAGAAACCTTACGAGAGACGTTTGAATAAGACGTATGCGTGTCTAATTTTTTAATTAGGTTGGTAATTAAAAAGGTGAAAATACTTTAAACAAAAAATATTGAATGTTTAAATAACCTAAAATGAATAAAAACAACTGAAGCCCATAGTTTGGAATTTGTGCCTGATAAAGCGATAGGTTCTTCACATATCATGGGACGGAAAAACATGGCGAAATATGGGTGCATTTGTAGCACCTCTGTCTACCCCTTCGGGGAATACAGGCGTAATTATGTTTTTTTAAAGAAAATATTATTTGGATTGTTTGTTTTTGAATTGATATTGAGTGTCGTAGTATTAGGTAGTGGAAATATGAATATTTAAATCGTTGGAATCAAGCCCTCACCTGTGGTCCCGTGGGTCCCGTAACTCTCGATGAGGCGGGCGATTGGCGGCGAATCCCGATCTCGGAACAGCTCCGATATGCAAAATGCAGTTAACGCCAAGTTATATAAAGTTAAAATAAATCCAATATACTTCGCTTGTATGATGGTAAAATTGTAAATTATGTTTATAAATTAATACGAACTATGAATAACACTGATTCCTATAATAAATCTAGTGTACAATAACTATAAGAGAACTAAATAGTCTCCTTGAAAAAAAATTAAGACATAAAAACCCTTTTAGATTTAAAAAACAGGCATAATTTTAAATCGACAATTCGAAATCGATTACTATATTAGTCATTGTATATAGTCATATATTGAAAAAGAAAAAAAGTAAATATACAAAGTTCTAAGACGAAATAATGTTTGATTCCAGCATTACCTGTGAGGTCAAAGCAACTTGGCTCCCGTCAATGTCGTAACTTAAGTTGCACGCTCGTTGTTTAAGCACTCGCTGGATTACGTCACTGTAATGTTCCCTTTTATAGCAATCCTCTGGCTCGGCGCAAAGGTGATCGTAAATATTCAATGAAGCAGATGTCAGTATCGGTATCCGCTTTATACAAAAACAATGATATTTTTTATAAAGTATACATTACAACAGATAAACATGTCGATGAGTGAAATATTGCATTGAAATTTCCATGAATCTTACGACTTATAATTTTCCCAAGATGTCATCGTGAATTGTGATAAAAAATAAGTATAACATTATGACACTAAAAAAAAACATATCTCACGCCTGTATTCGCCGTATGCACCCACATTTCGCCATATGTTTTTATGACACTAATACTAAGATCGGTGTCTTTGACAGACACAAAAATCGTCTTAATTAATTTTTATTTGGAAATTCTATCTGGATTGTTCGTATGATTTATAGCCTGTATTTTGGATTTCTTAATAAATAGCGACTTTCGAATAATAATATTTTTTTATTTTTTATTATCCTTTTGTTACAAATGTAACAGCCATGTTTAATTCCAGTCCCATGTCATGTAGCAACGTGTAGGTTTCCACACCCGAGGGATTTGTTTCAATTTAATTGCTTGGTATATTGTCCCCGCGGAGAACGCAGTCGTAAACAATACGATATGGACGTGCTCTTATGTTCACACGTGGTTTTATTTTATTTACTACGTATGTAACGTTGTTTGTACCAAAGAAACGGAAAATTTGAGACATTACTAGT
>JAABKM020000001.1:1329582-1347230 GCA_016277805.2 Papilio aristodemus | reverse complement strand
ACTGTAACACTTTTTATAAAGCATTGAATAAAGAGCAAAAAAGCGGAAGGGAGATATTTGACAACCTGTTATTTATCTGGTCAATGTAAAAGTTACATCAATCAACTTTATAATTAATATGTTATAATTATCTGAATAATTTGGGGCAAAACCATATCACCTCATTCTATACAAACAAAAAACTCACCTTAGTCATGAGTCTTAAGTAAGGAATACCTCGAAAGGTGTCTTATCGTTTACGTATATTGAAGTGTTTAATAACACTTGACTTTTAATACTATAGAAATTTTAGAGTTGTACATGACCGATTCTTAACTTAGTCAGTTTATAATATAACTAGTTATACTACAAGCTAGCAATTTGTAAACTGCACAGATCGTTCACAATGTGATTGGTCAATTCTCCACAGTTTATAAACGGTCGAAGTCAAATCATCATATAATGTTTTAGGTCCTTGTTTCCTAATCTTATATTAAGGTTCTTCCCTTTTAAATAAAGATCGGTTTTTTTACTTTAGATAAAGACTATCCTGTTTTGCTGCAAACAAAACACTTTTAATACTAGATAACATAGTATAATAGCATAATAGATAAGTTACATTTAAAACAAAATTCTCCTTGTGTACCTTTTTTTATCTCAGATTATTAGAAAAACATTTGACGTCACTAATTCTGTGTAGGTAAGAATTTAAACCATTTACACCTTTTTGGAACATTGGCGTGGGTTATATATTTTTTACAAATTTAGCTATTAATTGTCACAACTAATTACAAGCTGAACTTCTACCGACGCCTACAATGTTATGATCGATCCAATAAAAAGCAACAAAAGGACGTCCTCTAATCGTATTTCTTACAAATTATCTTATCAAAAATAATTAAAAACTTTACTGCTATTGTTTTATTGCTGTTGTAAAGTCTTAAGTGTAATATTTTAAGTCAAGTCCAATGAATAAACAAATCCAATAAACGATGATTGCTCATAAATTATTGCATTGTTATTATAAGGTCTCAACATAATCGTGTATTGTTAATCAATTCAAATTAGCTATTCGAGCCTTTAATCGCCCAAAAATTTTTCTGAAAAAAAAAAACAAACGAACTGGCAATTTTTGTAAGCAATCTGTGTTAATTACTGTACTGCAGTTTTCCATTCATATGGGAACTATTAAATTCGGTTCCTTACTTACTGCGATAAACAAACTAATCTTTTCATATTATTGTTAATTGTTGTACGATTTTTAATAATAATAATAATAACGATACGTAACAATCAACATGGAGTATCTGATCCTGATAACTCATTTAATATTATGTAAAGAATCCGTAATCTGTTGTGTAATATTACGTATGAAATGACGCAGCAATTAATCCGCCTCGGGCTTCCCAAAAATGCAAATATTTGAGTATCATCCGGTTTGTGTCTTACTTTCATTATGAAGGTGATATGATACAATCTATTGTCTTTTAAATTATTTTAACAAGTACGCTCTCTCTCTATCTAATTTTCGACATGGATTAATAACATACTGATGAAGATTTTTAAAGGTACTGGGGAAAATTATTTGAAATAGTGGAGATATCCAATTTAATTCAAAGAAAACAATCTATTACTTCTTAAAAGAAACGAAACGAACGAAAGATTTTCATAAAGACGTCTACCACAAAATTAGTAATGGATAAAACAACTTTATCTTCTCTTGTTTCTTTTTATTTACTATTTAAATGAAAAATAATTAAAATCTCATTAATATTTTACGATTCATTTATATTTATATACAAGTAGTAGTGGTTATAGAAATAAATTAAAAAAAAACACATTTACGTTATTGAGTGTTACAAGCCTTCAGGCGGAAGAAAATGTTTACATCGACGCGATCTGTAAACTGTTAGATTAAAATCAACAGACAATCACCTCGTGGTCGCAATTACGCGGGAATCACCTGCGGGGATTATTTAGTTTTTGCGCCATTAAAATAAACATTTTTATTGTGTTTTTGTAGCTTAGCGTAATTGCAGTTGAAGATAAAAAATATAACGAATGTATGAGATTAGTATGTGATTTGCAAAGTCAAGCTTCTATTTGATTGGTCAACAAAATCTATAATCTATGTTATTATTTGCGTGATACCATTAAAAATGATTCCAGTTAAGCTAATTCGAATTGACGGATTTGAATATTCATAGCATAATGATTTATTTCAATGATTTTAGAGTCAATTGCCTTTTTGTTTCCGGGAGGGACATCTTAAAATGATACCATGCTTCTGGGGGAAAGACAGGGTTATGTGAGGTTTAGCTCACTAAAACCCCTCGGTGGCCATCTTTGAGTGGTATGGGGAGGGCACCGAACCCCTTGCACTTAAACTTCCGCACAACCCATTGGAGATGGAAACTCCATCTCCAATGGGTCTCCTTCGTGTGCCTTCCCTGTGAAGAGTCAATAGACTACTGACTCTTAAATTATAGAAATCGATGAAATAGTTTCAGAAGAGAATGAATACGAAAGTTAGGCTTCTGACACCACCTCATAGGTTAAAACGTGGAATATCTTCACGCTAGTCTTCTGTAAGGTCCTGGTATTTAACTAACCCATTTGTGCCACAGATGTTGTTGCAAACTATTTTATTGTTAAATTTTTTAACGCTAACTATAATGCACTATCGCCCTATGGAATACATCCAAGTTCTTTATAGAACAGATAACTGTTGACTCTGATTCCACAAGACGTTGAAATACGACTTTCCATTACATACCTATGTCCGTTATAAGAAATCACGGTACTTCCCCGGTAGAACTGTACACGTTATGTAACAATAAAGGTCGCTAAATGGTTCAACAGTTGCGAACGATTCAAAGTTTACATTTTATTACGATGCTCTGTTTACCAAATTAGTGATATACCAGCCAGTGTATATAGCGTAGTACATTAAGTATTTTTTAATCTTGGATTTTGATCCCCAAAAGACAGTCGAGAGAACATTTGCTTGTACGCCATTTTCGGTAACAAAAAGTTTAAATCTCATTATGTTATCTTATTTATAAGTTGAAGCTAATAACCAAATGATTTGACCTTCGAATAATATAACATTAGAAACAAACCAGGGTCATTGTAATGTAGCCAAATAAAGATCGTACGGCGTTCATTGAAACGATTGTAAACTCGTTTGGACTTCATGCAAGGTCATTAACATGCATGATATTGTGTTGATTTAGGTTTACATATAAATTAGTTTTTACTCCTTTAACGTCTATATTTGCAACAATAAAAATATACGCGAATAACCACGTATCGCATTTTATGTAAACCGGGTAAACAGATGAAGTTGTCATCATCTGCAAAGGAATAGATTTTAGTAATTGCTCTAACAAACTAGCAATCTAACCCTGAGTATAATTGTTTACTTTATATTAGAAAACAATAACTATTAACTGATGCGCGCCTCTAAGAGTTCTTAGCAAATTTGAACCTTACTGCGTTTTAAGCATCTCACCATAGTCTATCTAATTTTGCGAATATTAATTTATACTCTATTGCTTTGGAGTAAGATTGAAATTTGTCTAGATGTCATAAAAAGGTGGAAATCAGTTAAACGACGTGTGAAACATTGGAAATAAGAATGTTTACTAAGTTATCGTTAATATGAAATCAATGCATAATATTGGCATAAATTTAAACAATTATGAAAATAAATTGTAATTTCACCACGGCCTGTAAGAGGTTCCATGGTGTAATGGTTAGCACTCTGGACTTTGAATCCAGCGATCCGAGTTCAAATCTCGGTGGAACCTTAGCTAGTATATTTTATCTTTTTTTGTTTTTATTATAATGTTTGTTAAATAAAGATTCACAAAAAATTTTTTTGTTTTTAATATAATTTTTGTCAAATAAAGATTCACAAAAAAATTTTAGATTTTAAACTCTTTTTTGTCTCACACATGTATTGCAATTATTTTTTAAAAAATATTTTTTAGTGTTATAATTATAATAGTATAATAATTTTAGGTAATTTACTGGGAATTCCATAGTATAAATTTGAGTAAGTAAATGTTATTTTATGAAAAAAACATTACTAGTGGCAATGACGTAGTTGAAACAAGTAGGCTCCGATAGATGGCGCTGATATCAAAACCATCTTTACTACAAAATAATATTCATGTCGAATGTTTATTGTATACATTTTGTGATATGATTTAGAGGTAAGATGACATTTTTATTAAAAGTATATAATTAGTACCCTTAGTGATATCATTTTAGTACTGCACAAAGATGTGTAATCATTCATGTAGAAATTTTGTTTAGGATACAAGGAATCTGTATAGATAGTATACTATAGAAATACATGATACAGAAAGCTGTCGCTTAAATCTATAAGGAAATTTTCACAAACTATGATTAAGGGCATACGAATAATTTACCTACATTTTACAATAGTTTTAAAGTTCGCATCTATGACTCTATCTGTGATTATTTCAACATATTTATAGACTAAAATGCTTAAAAGTAAAAAAAAAACAAAACAAAATAATTGATGTAAAATTTTTTATAAATTATCTACTAAAAAAGGATATTTTAGCTTAGTGTCAAATTGAACATCTGTTTTGGATGTAAACGATGGAAACGTCGCCATCATATTATTTTGTTTAATTTTAGTTTTGCTTAATTTTAGATTTTAATCTGTTTGTATATTACGTAACTAAATTTATTATCTGTGCAAGAATCTGTTATTAACTAGGTATATCAATAAATTGTGCATAAATTTAAAATAAAAAAATAAATGAGATTGGAGGTACTTGTGGCGAGGGTATTGTAGTCGACGGCCATGCGTCCCACCGTCACGAGCGCGCATAATAATTTTTAATTTTTCTTGTTGTTTTCTTCTTTCCGCGATCTTCTACATTGCTTATGCGGTTTTGGTACGCGATTGCTGTTGTAGCAGCTATGTGCTTTAAAATAATTAAATAGTTTACTTAGTACAAAAAGTAATTACCCCTGATGTTAAAATTGTAAATCCAATCCGCCATATTGTTTTATTAACTAGCTTTAATTAATAAGAAATCATTTATAAACCTAACTAACAATGTTAGATTATCATAGCTTGACATACAATTTATATGACAGGCTATATCGCCATTAGTCATTCAACACAGACGGCAGAATATAGAATACTAGTTACCCGTTTCTGGCGTCAATTAATTGAATAAATAAAGCCAGTGTTACTTATAATTTAGCTTTCTTACGATAGAAGAATTTCTAAAATCATATTTATGAAGAAAACAAATCACGGTTGCTTTAAAGACCACCAAAATGTTTTTTTTTTTTAAATCATGCTGTAAAATGTAGTGACTTTCAAGTACTTTGAGACTAGCGGAGTAATTTTAAACGACCTGTATTATATCTTTAGGAGATGTCGTGAATATTGATTTATGTGGGTCACATAACTCCAGTTCACCTCTATCCAAAAATAATATAGGTTGACGTAATGACACGAAACGTCCTTTGCAATAAATCGAAAGGCAACACCTCCATAGATAACCCTAACACACCTTACGCCAAGTGACACAGAAGGCCTCGCCTGGCCTCCGGGGTCCCGTCGCGTTTAATGAAAAAGCATCAAATTCCGTAATTGACGAGCGCGCCCGTATTCCCCGCCCGCCTTTTGGGACGTACAATTTATTAATCAGAAATAATAATTCACAGGTAATGCCCTTTCGGTGCGCGTGCGGCAGCGCCGAGACCGATTGCTATCGTAATCGGAAGGGTTGCCGCCCGGTCACACTGTTTTTCGTTAACCTTTTACTTTTTATAATTTCAACTAAAGTTTATTTTAGTTAAGTTTTGTGTTTCTCGTGAAGAAGGAGGCAAAGGTAGAAATACCTTTGCTTTGCTTTTCTATCTTACCAGATGGTAAAATAGAAAAGGATTGTAGTAAAAAGAATCAGAATTGAAAGTAGAACTACAAACAGCTTAATGAAAAGACGTAACACGACGAGACGACGATGTATATTGTTTATGTACATCTATTACACTCTTTTTGGTATTAGATGTCAGTATACATATTTATTTATTTCTATAATTTCTTAGTCCATTGTTTTTTTTTCATTAACTGTACTTTAAGTTTTTGATGTCAAAATTGCAACGTAATTTACGTGAAGGTAAAGCCCAGTTTAAGCGATAGTTAAGCCCACCGTACGTAGATTTCGAGTAGTAAAACACGCGACCTCAAATCCCATGGCGGCGAGGTAGCGAAAGAGTTGGCGCTTTTTTAATTACACTAATCAGTTAATTCATTAAGGCGCGGCACTGACTGTGTTGCTTCGCCACGAAATTTATACGAAGTCAAAATTATAGGTTTGAAAGGAACACTAGATATCGTTATTATTAGATTAAAGGCAGAGACCAGTGGTTTCCAAAGTAATATGGGCTAAGCCTTAAGATGGCTTAGCCCATACAACTTTAACCCACAACCCACCTCTAGGGAATTTAATCGTTACCAATATGAATAAAAGACTTTTCAAATAACAAAGTTTAAATATAATTTCTATTACTCAATTAAATAACTACATAGAAAATGTGGAAAAAATGAAATTGTTTCCTGTGTTTCGCCGCCCGTGCTTACAATACGTCCGGCTGTCAGTCGCCCGTCGCCCACCGCTTGGCCGTTGACTTGAGTCGGGTGGTGTGTGACCCGTACTTCAGGAAACCCTGCCATAGACAAAACTAAGTCTTGTTTAATGCTTTAAATATGTATTTTCAAAATCTTTATCAATATTATAACCCTAAGAGCTGAAAAAAAAGAAAAAAAACGATAAGTGAGAAATCCGAAGGGTAAAACAGTAGAACTCTTTCATCAACAATTTCTTCACTCGTCATTAGATATTTGTAATACAGTCAGCTAAATATTTTATTCTTTACTCCCGACGTACGGTTCCATGGTGTAATGGTTAGCACTCTGGACTTTGAATCCAGCGATCCGAGTTCAAATCTCGGTGGAACCTATGTTTTTTGACGTGAACAGTAGAACAGTAGACATTCAATCCAATTTCGAAAAGAAATTACTGAACAAAAAGATAGGTTCCACCGAGATTTGAACTCGGATCGCTGGATTCAGAGTCCAGAGTGCTAACCGTTACACCATGGAACCGATGGAAGATCATTTCAAAATAGTAATGGGTTTTGTAATAGAAGACCACTATTTTCACATTTGTATTTTAAAATATTTACATAATACGCGTATCTACGTCTTAATCTATAATTATACGTACAATTATATGTACCTCTTTATTTAATAATAATATTAAAATGTATTAACAATGTTGGGAAAAGAACATTTCAATATTTCAATGTATAATACATCTTAAAGTGTAACATATCACTTATTTGCGATTATGTCAACTTTAACAATTAAGTTGCGCATTAATCTACTTTTAGTTTAAACAACCGTTAATTTTACATTAAAAATATTACAAATAATAAATATTACAAATATTACATACTACATTACTAAATTACATAATACGAATATTATTTATTTAATAGTACTAGTAAATGACTAAAATAAACTAAACGAGTGGAGGTTGTCGTTTAAAATATCTGTAGTTACATATAGTTCGAATCAACAATTTTTTAATTTCATTTACATATATACATATATCTTAAATTTGGAAAATTACAAATAATTGTGTTAACCACGTATTTATTGTAAGTTGTTTTACTATAAAATTTTCATTATCCTGTCCATTAAACCTATCCTCTCCTAGTTGCAACTAGTCAACCCTTTCTCTAATAGTATGACAGCTGTCAAATGTCCAACACATAACTAAAATGGACATACATGTTCGAATGTGAGTCGTATGTCAAAATGGAACGTAAATTTAGCGAGAGCGCCGAAGAAGGAGTCCCGAGGCGCACTCGCGTTTATCCCACATTGTAACTCGATAAGATATTTATTGGCGGGAAACATTTGAAAATGGAATGACTCCGCGGCGGCATCGCCGTAACGCTCACGTCTCCCGACATTCTACATTTTTATTTTATCAATATTTAATGCGATGGCCACAGGACGATATCCTCCCACGCCGGGTGGGTTCATCTGCGAATTAATCCCAAGATATTTATTTGTAACTTCTGTATTAAAACAAATAGAAACACCAAACCCGTGACATACGAGACATTATTACGTAGGCGGTGACGTTTAGGTGCTATTTATCATTATCAAAGTTTGACCCATGTCAATTGTCTGTTGAAATCAATTATTTTATTTTGTATAGAATTTGTAAATACTATTTTTCTTCTTAATATCTTCCAAATTCAAGACACCAGTCTACTAAAGACAACAAATTTTTTGGAGTAAGATCACATCAGGATTTTATATAGAATAGTTGATTTAGCGTTGTTTTATTCTCCTTACTTTAAGTTTGAAGCTATTTATGAAAAACATATTTAGATTCTTTCAGGTTTATTAAGTCTGAAATCATCACCTGGTTGCTCTCTAGTTGAATGAAAAAGTAAAAACCAAATAAAACAGGTATATCTTAAGATTTATCTAAGGCAATATATCCCATGTGTGTTTCGATATCAAGATATGTCCCGCATATATGAGCATACAATTTTTGTAGCGGACAGCAGTGAACAGTTTAAAATGTTTCGTAGATATCGTAAGATGTATTTAATAGTATCTTGAGCGGTTTTGCTTATTTAAGGGCTGTTTTTACAAAAAATGGAGGAAAACTAGCAACCCAATAAAGAGTTAACGATGCATTGACGGGTTTTGTATATGAAGGAGAGAATATATAAGTAATAGAAAAAGGCATATCGATTTTATTTGAAATTTTGTTTAAGTTTACAATCTACGCTAGCTCACTTCGTTTTTTGTCTTAAGTTAAAACTAAATGTGCACTTTGGACTTTAAATCCAGCGATCCGAGTTCAAATATCGGCGGAATCTTGATATTATTGTTGTACTTATTGTGGAAGCTCGTGAAATATTAAACTGAAGAACTGTTGAATTAACGTACAAACTTTGGTTCTAGTACGACGTTTGACAATAAGAAAATTATGTCGTTGTGTGTATCAATATATATCAGAAGATTTTGGTAACAGGATATTTATTCTAATTTTTGATGAAATAAAATTTTAAATAAAATTGCTAATGACAGTTGAACAGTGTCTGCTGGTTCCATTTAATAGTTGACCCAGTAGATGTTGTGTTGTTTTAATTTTTTATACATAAATTACTAGTTTGTGAAAATTTATTTTTAAAAATGTGTAAACCACCTGGCTTGGACGTAAATGTATATTTTACCAAAAAAAAACTACTTAAAGTGAAACCAATAGAGGGAGCGCCGCGAACAATGCAAATCAGTCAAGGGGTTGACGCGGCGGCGCGTCGACAGTCGACACCGACAAGTATTTACGACCGGCGGCGGATGAAAAAAGTTTTCAAACTACCCACTCCTCATTTCAGATGTAATCTACGACGCGAACGACAAATGGTCTTCGGACCTGACTGCGCTCGCTTATTTCACTTTTTTTCTACAACGCAGTTATTTGTTTTTTTTTTTCTATTGTCGGCCAGAGTTAAGCTTTTCTTTTTCTTGTTCATTTAGTAGGTTTTATTTAGAGTAAAATTTACTTCCTTGTTTTTAATCTCGTTCGTGGCCAGTGCTTTTATTATATAATAAAAGTTTGTAAAAATTATACTATACTAAAATACAAGATATCGTGAGCATACAAGCGTTTTCAAAGAAAATGATCTTTACTCCCCTTTTACTAACATAACAAAGAAAAAAGATTTGCCTGTTCATTTGTTCCAAATAAACTCAAAAACCTTTTAAATTATTTTAATGTCCTACAGTCAGAAAGGTCTTTTATCAGCAAATCACCTAAGGTATATTACTTTTTATTGTATATTCTTTTTCTATATGTATTTTTCTATATTTTTAACTACACGTGCATAAACGGTGCTGTTTAATGTAAGAACATTAATAATTGGTCATTTAACTATCTACCTCGTCGCGTCTTGGCTTGGACATGCCGAAGATTTTTTTTTTCTAATAATTTAAGTTAAAATATATTTTCGTTTTGTCCCTCTAGTTTAAAAAATGTAAATATACATCAAGTACAATTACACCGCAAAGGTCGAGTTTCGGTTACCTCACAATCAAACCCTCTCCCTTCCTTAGGTAGCGGGGTAATTTGTCCGGGACCTGGGGACAGTCGAGGGCGATTTGTTCCAGTGTCGCCGCGACGCGATATTGCGCGACAAGACTGATGGCTCGCGAACAACTCGCGCCCATTTAATAAAATATTTACACCGCACTCTTGTGGCTTGACTTGGGCTGTGGGGAGGCGCGAGTCAAAGTTTTAAGACTGACGAAACACTGCCACAAGTTGTGTATGTATGTTTGTAACAAAACACAATCTTTCGACGTAATTGGACTGTAGACGATTCCAAAAAAATTACAATTTGATGGGTTTCAATATTTTTTTTATAATTTTTAAGTAGCAATATCAACTGTTGAATGAAGTCGCAAGTGCTACTGGCTCTACCAGTAAGGACATTCGTCACTTAGGACTCAATAAAGAATTTTCATTGTCAAATTAAAATAATTAAATAATAGGATATTTATATGTCGATATTGTGCCGCTACATAAAGTAATTCAGATCAAGAAGAATAATATAAAAATAATGCAAAAATCAGGTTCCACCGAGATTTGAACTCGGATCGCTGGATTCAGAGTCCAGAGTGCTAACCATTACACCATGGAACCAGATAGTCTTACATCTTAATACACCGTCCAAAATCTAAAAAAAATCTTCGTTTTTTTTTCTTGTTCTTGCTTATTGAAATTTGTTCAGTTTTAACCGAATACAAAGGTTGAAAATAAGGTATATAAGAAAAATAAAAAGTTTTTTAAACATTTGTACATTTTTTTTTTACCTTACGAAAACCAACCTTGCTTGAAGACAACCACGGATTTAGATATTTGGATGGAAATACAAATATTTGTAAGAGCCGTAAACATTCTAATTACGTCTAAATATAACATTACCTTGGTAGACACAAACATTTAAGAGGTGAGCTCTAATATGTAGGTATAAGGAGGTCACTAAGAAAAGACCAAGAATATTTCATATATTGCCTTTCACTTTTGGGTTTGGGTCAAACGTTTCATCACAAACATAATGTAAGTAAAACTAAACAGAATACATTCCGTTTGTTATCCGGTTCCATGGTGTAATGGTAAGCATTCTGGACTTTGAATCCAGCGATCCGAGTTCAAATCTCGGTGGAACCTGGCCTTTACAATAATTTTTATATGAAACTTAATTGTTTTGTGTAAAAACCTTTCTTTAATAAGTAGTGTTATATATTTTCGTCTTCATACAGAGCGCTAAGCAATTTAGATTAGGTTTTTGTTTGTTTATTACTGCACTTTACCGATGCGGTTGTTTTACCGAAATCTTTGTAATATATATAAAAAAAGGTTAGTATTAACTGTTAAATTGAGTATGTAATGCAGATTTCAAAAACTTTGTATGTTAGTAAATATTATTGTAATTCGAATTTCAATTTTACTAAGCCAGCTTATATCGTATGCAGTTAAATGCAGTAACATAGCAAACGTCGGCACCAGTATATTTCTAACGCTGGAAAGAAGCATACATAACATACTCTAGGGAAATTTACATGTGCTCGAACATGAGCTCACTGACGCTGTCACTCCGCGAGATGAAACCTTCCCATCCAATACATCTGCTGTAGAAAATCTTAATCTAATACCGTGCGACAGCGAATGATTTATACGTGAAACCGATCCGCTGATCAGGAGCGGTAAGATGTTGCATTTCATCGATATTTCATTTTTTTTAATATTTTATATAATTTTGTCTTTTAGTAGGGTCATGTAATCTATCAACGTCAGTAAAAATAGAAGAATTACTAATATTTCGTTACTAATAAGAGGGAAACGAATATTTAATAATGTCACTGAGCTACTATTTGATATTTTTGTACATTAAAATTGTGGCGAGTATTTTTTTATGCTTATTATTCCTTAAAAAGGCGACGAGTTGTATATAAAATCATCATAATAGTCATCGGAAAACATTTGTAACACTAATAAGCTGACTAGAGATTAAACATTTTTTTACTGACTTAATTTAAAAAAAATATATTTTGATAATATGAATTATAAAGGATTAAAAAAACAACCCGTAGTGCATAAATACGCAATAGTGCATAAATACAGAGTTGTTATTTACTAAAGGGCTACGGTGTAGTGCGCCATTTTATACGCCCAGTCTGGCCTGCAATACACTCAACTGGCTCACACCTGAGCGCAATCACATTATGTGTCGCTGTGTTCGGCTTCGAAAGGATTTTTTATCACATACATACGATAGCTTCAGACCTTATCTGTTGGCTTTTCGGAAATTACCTATAGTATTTCGTATATTTAATTTATTTATAGGAAATTTTTGGAAATTTGAATATTTTGTTCAAATTTAACCTTTATATTAAAAAGTAAATACATATTAGTATCAATCAATAAGTCTAATATAGCTTAAAATACGTCATCAGTCATCACATTACTCTCTTTTTAATCTATGTAGATTCTGTCTATTTTTTCTAAGCTTGACATGGGATAAGCATATTGTCAAACTTTAATTATTTATAAAGTTTAGGTGAAATATGGTTTAGTTAGTTTCAATCATGATATGCGCTCTGTTTAATCAAGTGACAATCGTAAACCGATGTATATTTCGTGGAGTACTCTACATTTGAGTTACGGCCGTCGGTAGCGCGGAGTTCAATTAACCAACTCCCATTATTAATGGCGCAATGTCGGATCCCGCGCGGCCTATTAAACCCAATCTCCGGTAATCCCCGCCGCGCGTTCTGTGTTGCCAGGTAACATTGATTGGAAAAGTACTTTAATTTGGAAATATAGGTTAAGAAGTAAACAAAAAAGTTCAGTTGTAAGACGAGGGACACCTTATTGAAGAATACTAAACTATATTTTATGTGTCAGTCGAAAAATAAGTATCTAGCCAATATGAAATTGTTAAAGATTTCTTTCGAATTCATTTCTCAAAAAGATTGATTTCTTGAAATGTTTGCATTGAACAAGTAAATGCTTATGTTTAATTGAAACCATCAGTATAACATCTGGCAACACTCGCACCCTCCGCCGTTTGACGGCAAGGAAGGCACGCACTAATTACCGACGAGAATTCGATGCAATAAATCACGGGCATAATATAACGGCGCGCCGGCGTCCGTCGTCGCGCGCAGGAATGCTCGCCCTAAATCCACTCCGCTGGACCTCTATAATTTGAATTTCGATGGCGATGAACTATTGGAACAATCGGCTTTATAAGAATCCACAACAGACTGTTTGTATATATGTATAGGATGGATAAGAACGATAGTCAGGAAATGTATTTCAATAAAATAATCTAAATCTCTCATCCCGTCGTAATGTTCACTGGAAAAATATATTTTTAAGATTGTGACTAACCGCACATATCTCAAAATAATTAACCTCTTTAGACTTAATGTGTTTTTATTTTATTTTTAAATTTTAAACTGTAATATTTCAGTCCCAGTTCTTAGATATGAACTAAAATGCTACCCATTCTAAATTCAAATTACCGCGTGTGTGGGCCCGCTCTGCTCATACCCGCGGCTGCCTCCCTACGGGTTATTTATGAACAGTCACTGAGCTATGTAATAATCTGAGGCGGGATTTAATTTGTCGGACTGATTTCACACTAGGGTGCAAACGGGATGGGATTATACGATGACACCGTGGATGGAAGAGGACAGAGCGCAGGCAGTTGGAATCGTTAGCGGTTTCAGCCCGTAATCGGAGTTACCAGATGAGAGCTTTAACAGCGGATAGTCCGACCTTGCTTACAAACTTATTCTGTTCTCTGAATAACCATTGAAAAGTGAAAAAGTTTTTTTCTTTTTTCATACAAACGGCTGAATACCTGCTGTAGAAATCATTTTTATGTGTATCATGTTTATACTACTAAATTTTTATGTACTATGGACGTACTACTGTCAACATGTCATTAAATGCACAAAATAGGACTCTGTAAATTGAAGAGAATTTAGATAGTCATCTTTTACACGTACAAGACCTTTTACGATTGCCAACTTTAAGTATTCAAGCGCAGCCTTCTCGATTCATCCTATGTTTTTACAGTACGTAATGTCCCGAATATTTATAACGCATTATGGTCACTCTATCCAACCGTAATGAAAATCGGCGATGCGCATTCATTCTCTCGGTTTTTTCTCTGGCGAAGTAAATACAGTGGGATTTGTTTGTGCACAGATCTTTGGTTTTACCATCGATTGTATGTTGTTTTTATTCAACTTCATCAATTCTTATGTTTAATTTATTGTTAACTGAATTTTAATTTATGAACGAGATAAGGCGATACTGTGAAATATATTAAAGATTCTAATTCCAAAGTTTTGGTTTAATTCATTTATTTGGTAATTTTAAAATTTAGAAATTTACCACCTCATTTAGGATCCAGTTATGACCTTAAACTGGTAAGGGTGGGTCTACTTAACTACAGAATTGACATGAAACCAAGCAATATCAAAATATAATATAATCGTCCGTTTCGAATAAGAATACCCCTATTTAGAGTAGATCTTATTTCTTTCATTTTTAAGTATCTTCTTTACCTTCATCCCACAAGAAGGTTTTTCTTCTTCATTGTCCTGTAAATTTCAGGGTAGCCATAGACATTAGATAAGCTGCGTATTTGTACCATTCACTGAAATATATGACCAAAAAGCTCTTACTTATTTTCTCGTAAGTAATATAAAACACAGCTGCCTTTTCTTGATGTTCTGAGTTTGATATGAACTACTTTTACAAAATTAACAGGAAATGATATCACAAAATGATCTTCAGCTCCACTCTAAATTATGTACGCGGCTATTTATCCATCTAACAAACGTATTCGTTTAAAGCTGACACAATAGCATTTAATCCCATTGTCGTCGGGGTGCGTCGAGGGCGATTCGGCTTGATTAATTAGTATAGAACAATGTGTATTGAACCAAACAGCTTGGCCTTTCGTGTTAACATCGATTCTATACGTCCCAATACAAACATCAGGCTCGTGTTAAACTGGCCGTGCAAGAGACAGCGGATCCAAAGGAGGGACAATTAAGGTTGTTAATGAAACCGTGAGCACTTCCAGGCGTTTGTGAATGATTAACAATTGTTGTTTGCGTTTGAATTGATTAAGGGGATGGATGGTTATGAATTTCCAGTACATATAATGTTGCCTTATTTAATAAATTAACAAGATTTTACCAGTAGTAGTGTTATTTGTGTTGTAACGTAATGAATCTAAAATATTTTCCGGATATTTGTAAAAAAAAATAATTCAAGCCTTTTAACAAGAAATAATAATAGAAATAAATAAATAAAGAATAAAGGTGTTAAAAAATACAAGCATAAGTAAAAGAGTGCTTTTACGACATGAGAACTGTATAACAAAAATTATAAATGCAAAGTAGGAAAAAGCAATCGATATCCTTCTGCCGCGAAAAATAACTTCAAAACAATGTAATAAAGATTAAACAGATAGTGTAACAGGGATAGCAGAGTGTACCCACAGTAGAGACTGTACCTTGAGTCTACCTAAAACGTAGGGAAGAGTAGTCCTTGTCAGCACTGCTTCAAGTTTTTATGTCTTTAATATAGCCGGTAATTGTTTGCAAACGTAAACGTTGTTTGTAATTCGAGTACCATTAGTGACGTCACAGGGTGTAACACTTGTTTCGTCAGTCGTTAGTCCGACTCCATTTGTTTGCCGCAACGCGACCTAATCCCAGCCTCGTCCCGGGATAATCCCGGCTCACGAATCATGACACTATTGTTGTAAGTGTGAAACCGACACAAATAGGCCTACGGCTTTGCGCGACCCTATAAAGACCCTTGATACTAATAAATAAAATGATTTTAAACTTTATGACTATAAATTAAAGTTCATTTTACTGTAAATACTCTCAAAAATGCAGTGAGTCCCAAATAGAAGTTCATTTTTAAAAACTTTCATAACTCTCAAACGTAATTATGTTGTAATTTATTGTAGTAAAGTTGATTTTCGCTTTGACAAATATTTCGATTCATAGACCGTTTTGTCCGTTCGACTGCTATCGTTATAGAACAAGGGATGTGCATAACACTTTAGCGAATTTTTATTTGTGAATGCTCATTGTGCGTAGTTAATAACGAGATTATTATTTGGTTCGAAACGTTTGGGGAGGTTTGATCAAATATTGGCGTTGTTTAATGAAGCGTTGTATTCGCTTGGCACAGGTTTGGCATATGTTCTTGTTTGTTCACAATTATTTGCATACATTACATAATACAAAGGTTAATTCAATACATTTAAATTTATTCACTTACCACAATTTCGATATTTGTTTTATTTTATGAGGACTCATCAATATTGTCGGTCTTTAGTACTTTTCATTAATCGAGGGAATTAAAAAAAAATTATATTTAGTTCCTTTGCGTTATCTCGAAAGCATTTTAACTAAATATCATGTTTCCTTTAATTTAGAACCTTTTAAAATATATTTTTAATAATTAATGCAAAATTATTTTTCATATTTTTATTGGCTCCGTTGCACAAAATAATATAAAAACAAACATAATACGCAATGTTTAAATATTCTAATTTTATTTCCAATTATTAATTTATTATTAAGTTATTTACTACGTGATAAAAAGTAATTGATGGGTAAAGAACGTGTAACGTAGGTTCATATTTAAAATTAAATATTTTAGTGTATATTACTTAATTTATAGGAAGGCGATATAGTAGTCCTAGTGGTAATAAATGAAGGCGAAAGCAATATAACTGTTGCGGTGCACGGCTGCAGGTGACATTATGCAAACAACCACTAAACTCTATTGGCCGTAACCCGTAACGTTAACGTGAACACTTCAGCCTACTCTTTCGGTTACCCTTTACGCTAAACGACGTATATTTTGTAGATTTTATTCATTTCTGGTCAAGCCCTTACTTCAAGTCGGAGATAATTATATACCATCATATATAATCCATTTAAATTACTACTAAGGGTAAGTTTATCGTACTTACGTACCGTAATTTTTTTTTATTGTTGGATTTGTTTTACGAATTCGTAATTTGTGGATTAATGAAATATGATAGATTATAGCAATTTTCCTATACCCAGTCGTGTCGTCCCCGTCTCGTCGTGTATAAAACTAAGTTGAAGTCGTCCACGATAACCTTTCGATAATTATCGGCAATAGGAAGTTTGACGACACCCGCGGGCGCTGTGCGAGCCGTGCGCACACGACACCGAGGTCGGTTTAATGCGATGTAAATTTATTTTTATTTGTTGCACAGTAGTAAACGTAGGCGGCCATTACTTGAATTGCTTTCGTTTAGGTAATATAGTATAGGTAAACATAAGTTGTTATTTTTTTTAGAAAGCGCCTGTGAAAGATCTATACGCAAATACTTATATTCGAAAGTCAAAATTTGTTTTTTTTTTTTATAAAAAATTCTTGATAATATTATCATCGAGTATTAATACGCAAAAATGAAATGAAGAATCATAAGTACAA
>JAABKM020000001.1:1271397-1310419 GCA_016277805.2 Papilio aristodemus | reverse complement strand
CATTTAAACCACAATCGTTATAATTTCATCATTCAACATTAATTAAAGTTGAATTCGGAATACAAAACGATTATAAAATCCAATGCATTATTTGACCACTCTTAATGTAATCCCACAAAATGATGCCAACCCTTGCTCGTAGCGGCTGCGGTCGTGTGAGTGTCAATTTATATTGTCTACTTTGTTTTATATTGGATTTGATGTGTAATAGTGGTGATATATATTGGAGTAGAGTTTCACATTATTTTAATTAACTATTCTGAATAGTTGAAATAAAAGTCATAATATGTTTTTATGTTGGATAAAATCATGATTTTATCTAATTTTAGGTCATATACCAAGTACAGCTTTCTAGTCATGACTAGAAAGATACACATTATTAATGCAATAATATGTTTAACTATCAAAATTCTCATAACCAGTCATTGGAGGCTTTGGCCTTGTGAACTAAGACTTGGAGGAACTCTAAACCTAGTAAAATAGCTACAAGTTCGACCTAATGTAAAGTACAGCTGCACCCCCTCCTTCCTTGTTGTTTCGAATTATTTACAAATATAAGTTAAGCCTATTTCTTGTCCCTAGGATATCGCATAGGTTAAAGAATAACATGTGTAAAAAATAGGATTACTAATGTTCTGTCGAGTGTCTTAAATCATCCCATACTACTTGACTAAATATTTTAATCACAACCTTGTGAAATTAGGGGTACTAAAAATTGTTCGGGTCATCGCCCCCGATAGGTAAACCCTCCGTCCAGACACGCGCACTACGTGCTACGAGCTACGCCGACAAAATCTCGTAACGTGTTTATATCTACGGACTTGTAAGGAATGTACTTACATAAGATATTGTTACAGTTTATATCTAAGCTGTGTTTTGTTTTGGGGTAGTAAAATTAAAAAAAAAAAAAGAAGATACCTTAAAAGTTTTTTGGATTGGCGAATCGGTTCGTCGCTGGCTTTGTCGAGCTAACAATGTTTTTATTAAAATAAATAATTGGCAAAGGGATTGTGTTTATAACACTTGCTGTTGTCTGCTCAGATAATATTTTTAAATCTAACTAGATTTCATGTGATTCTAACAAATGCTCCGGCACATTTGTCGGTGTTGTTTTTTGTCTTCGAGTACGCCATTTCACATCTGACTCAATGTGGACCCACGAGAAAATTAATTTAACATCTACCATTCCAAAACCAACCTTATCGACAACAAAATAAAGTTCAAAATTTACCATTTTAAAACAAACTACAAAATAGTATCTTGGTAAGGCATTTATTACTTTACTAGAACGAGATAAGGTTGATATTGAAATGTCTTTTTACTAGGGTACGTTGTAACCAGTAGCGTAAACACTCGGCCAACTGACTCCATTGTCGGTTGTTGGAAGCAAAACACTCATAGTGCGCGCCGCCGCGAGTGCCGGACAATCAAAACATTTCGTAATGTGATAATGTGAACGGTTTGTTTTCATTATTTAAAATATTTATAACGCGTGTTATAAATTTGCATATCAGTTTATTAATGGCGATCATTACCATCTGTATTCAACAATTATTTTATAATGCTTGCTGTAGACTCATATGTAGATTTCTAATTGATAAATTCGTATTTTCTCTACTTTTTATATTGTTTTATAAAATCTCCTTCGAAGTATTTTTTATTTATTTGATGCGTGATCGTCTTGTAAAGAATGCATATAGCTATAAGCATTAAGTCCACAAATTGTTCAAAAAAGTTGTCAATTATGTAAGTCGTAGTGTACATTACTTCATTTAACTTTACGCATTCCGTTTTGGTAGCTAAGTCAGCTCTATTTTGCGTTAAGTTCTTAGAAATTTCCTTCCGGCCGTCCTTCAAGTTACTCCTGAAATCGTGGACACGCATGCATTACAATTTTCCATTATTAAGGTTACTGTACCCCTACAATATAAGACTGGCAATAAAGGGCAGGTTATATTTAAATGATTAACACGGATTAAAATGCCTGAGCTCAATTTATAGTCTGTAATCAGTGGACGGCGTGGCAGAGCACGCGCGCGACACGCGCCGCACATTTTGTGTCGCTGGTGCGGTAAAACATTTAGAGACATTGTTAAAAAGTGACTAAGCGTTTATTAAATAAGACAGGCCATATGGTTCATAGTATCAGTGGCTTGACTATTGTATTATGAATAAAAAAAATCGACAAATGACCTTTGAGGAGAAGGGTTCGGGATTAAGGACCGAGTTTTGTTAATGTCCGATAGACGTGTCCGGAACAGTTGGACTGAATTGTGTTGCGAATTGCGAGAATAATTAAACAACCAGTTTTATTTGGCATCCGATACAACAAATTAAACTTGCTTTTAACACAAAACAAGCGCTAAAAAGTTGTAATTTATTGTCTTTTTGTGAAAAATTGAGATTATTGTTATCAAGTTTAATTTTGGTTTTACTAGTTTTTCAAATACTTTTTTTTTTTCACTAAAGAACTAGTTTAATAAAGGTACAGTACATTAAATATGTGTATGTATTTACACATGAGATTCAATAAAATTCCATACTTCCAGTCATGAATACGCATCCTGGAAACGTACATTCCGTGACGTGTAGGAAATGGGCCGTGAAGATAACATACTTTGTTTCATAAATGAATTGACTGTGTATCACAGAACAAACGTTTATTTTTAGAATTCCAATAGTTTGCCAACGACTTACGGAACAATGATTATTTATGTTTTAATGTTCAACATTACTATATGCCTATGTGCCCCCGCCTGGAATAGGCCTCCCACAATAATTGTCAATGATCATTTACTTTAGTATATTCTAGAAATCTTTATCAGGTGGTTACTGCTTGAACTATGTCAATGCATGGCTACCATTCTTGGCCCTTATAGTTCTTTTTGCCACCAGCTCTGTGAAAATTACTAAAAAAAATGTTACTCGTTTGCCTCCTTCTTTCATAATAAAGTAAATCAAGTATTTTAGGGTTGCCTTAACTGTTTTTGAATTATTTTTATAAATGTTTAGGTTTTCAAAGAAATTTACCGCCTCTAATGATCATAAAATTATTCAATGTTAATGTAACCCCATTTTACCCCTAACGTTGCACCGGTCTGGTCAATTTGAATAAAGAACTAGGTAATGATTAATATTGTCTCGAATTGGCCGACGAAATCTGACAGTGGTCCCTGTGGGAGTACTTCGAGGGCGCTCGGCTCGTTGCGCGCCTTAATTATGCTACTGATATTTTCACTGTAATTACTTTTTGTAGCGCATACATTGCTCGTTGCTAATATTTCTATGGTAATTACTAAGTATTAAAAACGAAAAGTATGAAACAGATGTCAATAAAATGCATAATTCAAAACATCTTTACTTACAATTTACATATCAGTAGCATTCTTTGCAAATTATTTTATCCAACAAGCATTAGTGAAATAGAAAATTCGATTTCAATTGAAACAATAGTTTATTAAGTCGTTTAAGAAGAAATTCTTTGGATCTGTCTTTTCCTTTAGACCACGAGTGATGTTAAAGATGCCGTCGGTTATGACTTTATCGTTTTACTTCTTATAAGTCTATTTCTGTACAGCGGTGGCAATTTATAGTTTACACAATAAACACATATTCTCTACATTACCTAAAAGACTGAAAAAATTATCTGCAATCTTCAAAATGATTAACTTATCTTTTTAAGTTTCAAATGTCTTTCGTAAAGTTAATACCGAAGGAGTAATGTAAGCTAATATCGATAAAATTATCGATTAAAGTGGCGCTATGATCGCAGGGCTGGGGTCGTTTTGGGCGCGGCGGGGGGCTCGTGGGCTAATCGTGATAATGTGTTTATTGAATTAGCCGGCGCGTGCGTCGACGTCGCGGCACACGCGTCCTCCGCTCCACAGTAAAGTGGTATCACTTGTTAGAGGGTGATCGATGCCATCACAGGCGTGTTGTCTGATTTTTTCGATTATGATTTTTTGACGCACTCTATGTCTGTTTTAATCAGTTGATAGCTCTTCGGTTTTATATATCAAACTGGTTTAAAGTCAATATAAATACTTTTAAATTAATAAGAACCTATTTGAGTCTAAAAAAGAATTACAATAAACAAAAAGCTATCAAGTAAATTAAAGCAGTAGTGTGTATTACTTTTAATGTCCATACTAGTCCATTTACTAAACCAACGAGTTCTACCATAAAACATTTTAGTGACAAATTCAATTTAAAAATATCGAAAAGAAAAACGTACATATCGGTGGGTCGTATAATAAGTTAAGTCGTTTAATAAGTCAGACAGATGAACTTCTCATCTCGTTGTTATCTAATGATATAAATAAAAAGATAAACATTTCCGTTGATTGTGAATCCTGTATAACTACTGGATGGATTAAGATATCTTTTTTATTCTTTATATAGGAGACTTATAGAACAAAACATAATAATAGACGATTTTACTGATGAAAGTACTAAAGGGTGTAATTTTTATTAATTCTATTAGTTTACCCTATTAGGAGTTATTAAAAAATTGGAACTAAGCAAATCATGTTCAAAAATTTCAAAAAACCTTGAATATTAGAAATTGTCATGGCTTATTATCGATATATTTTATTACTTAAAACAAAGTATCTTCTAAAATATATAAGATGCAAACCGACACCGCGCCCTGAGTGGAAACAATGCAGGTGTCGGATTACTGGAAGCGAGAGAACGAAAGAGGGCCGAGGACATTAATTTAATTATACCTCTCCCTCGGGAGCCTCTAATACAAGAGCTGAACAACCGCCCGTCATACAAATTCCGCGCGACATTTTTTTCGCGTGAGAACGAAAAAAAAATCTCGAAACTGATTTCTCTCATCCCCAGCGACACAGATCGTGTTACGTGTATCCCGAATGTATGATGAAAAATCTTGTTATATTGCTTTATATTTTTATGTCAACGGAAATAAATGTTTATAAATCCAAACTGAGCAATATCATATACATGATTATTTGTTAAGGCGTTTAAGAGCTATGCAATGGCGACCTGGCCTTCATATTCAAACATTTAAATTTCACTTGGCTACGAAACAGAAATTGTTTTAAAAAATTCTTGACATATTTATCTGGAAACTACGAGCTTGATTTATAGTCTTATTATGACAGTCTACGACAGTCACAGTATTAGACGGATGGAATTAGAGACATCGTTATTGTAATCATCGTACCGTATTGTAATAGAATAAACGGTTACAATTAACGCGAACCCAATACAAACGGAAGCGACAAGAAAGTAAAGAAAAAAAATTAAAAGAAAACGCCACTAAAATCGAAGTATCCCAAGACTCTTCGGAGTCCTTAATTAAACTCAGAGCACGTAGCACTCCTTGATTCAGTTCCCAGGGGCGAGTGACACCCTCCCCCCACTACTGGCCCGTGGCTCCCCCCTTTCCTTATGGACCGCTTAGATTTCCACCCTCTAAGGTTGTGTGTACGGAATACTTTCAGCCGAGAATCTTGTACGAAGAATTGGTTTTGAGAGATTCGGACGTTAGTTTTATCGGTGTTTTTTTTATTTGTTCCTTCAATTGGCATTTCTATTTTCGTCATCGAGGCGACGTTAAATGAACGAAGCTATATTTAGAACTCAATTGTCGGCTTGCGAACCGTTGCTGTTATTAATTTTGCTTCAATAAACTAGGCGTCAAATTCAATGATGTATAAACGAACATTGGTAAGACATAAATATAAAATGTTTTTTATATGTGTTGTTAAATCCGTGAATGTATTTGTAATGAAAAATGGCTAACGATGAAAATAATGATCAGAAATGATATAAACGACCAAATGTAATTAACTTATAACTTTTGGTTAAAGTTGATATCATTTAATATTTAAATTTAACAATTATACAAGTATCAATGCAAAGAACATTCATTAATTATTACAATTAACACAAATTAACGTATTATTTTCATTAAGCAAGAATTTTTTTGTTCGAATTCAAAATACTTCGAATTACATAACGTTAAATACTCTTATAAAAGTCTCTGGATGTCTCTTGGCTATTTTTAAGTCGGAAAAAGGCTTTAAAAAGTAATCACAGGGGTTGTAAATGTAAAGTTAGGAACATTTGGCTCGGGGATCGCAATTATTAGGAGTTTTACACTTCTAATTTCGTTCTTCACAATCTTTTCGATTCAAAATCTTCGATGAAAAGAATTAATTTAGTTAAAACGAAGTTTATGTAATTTCAGTTATCAAGGTAATTAGGATAATAAAAATACATAAGTTGAAAGTATGTAATGAAGTATTATTAAATTAATATAAAAAGTTTGTTAAAACTATTGTCATCTACAGAAGTACAGTGAAGTAAAAAAAAATAGAGTCGTTATTTTAGCATTTTCAATTGCAACGGTATATTTTTAATAAGATTATGAAACCAGACCAATTTTCCTAAATGCTTTTAAATTCTTCACCGCAAACCGTAACCGCAGCGATGCAAAAAATAAAAAGTAATAAAAAACCAAAGAGCGGTAGGAAAATGGCGGCCGAGTAATTATTCAAAGAGCTAATGTGCCACTTGTTTATTCCCTGACTAATTAAGAAAAGAAAGTGTTTAAAAAAAAAACAATGGTCCGAAGAATCAAACATTAATTAACCAAGGCGGGGGCCATGTCGGGGTGAATTTTTTTCAAATTTAATGAATTTTTCTCTTCCTACTATCTAGATGTATTTTTTAATTTCTCAAATTGTGTAGGGTTTAGTCCATTACTTTAGTCGGAGTTTATATTTGTATTTCCGGTATTATTTATTTCTCTTATATAATTAATTCCGTTTAATACAAATGAAAGTTATTTAATGGGAATTAATCGCATTACGGAAAAGTGAATAAATTTCTATCAATGAATCATTGGTATTAAAAAATATTTTAAATTTAATTAACAAGTAGGTAATATTAACATTTGGATATAAAGCAATTATCAATGCAGCACTGTACTAATTGGCCGCAAATGAATAATTCATCGCACCGACTAATATCAATTACTGTAACTACTTTCAAAATAGCTGTGGTAGGTGCCAAGTTGAAAATTGCCGAGCCAGCATCAGGTGAGTTAGAAGTTTCACGAGAGAGGTGGTTACAAACTTCCCGGCTCAATTAGCGTCGAATTAAACCGGTCTCGGTGAGGTGACAAATCGCGGGAGGTCCCGATGTCTTCTCGACATTGACTAATAGCTTAGGGTATTTAATTTCGGGTTGTTTAATTATATATTAAAATTTTGCAACGATAAATTGTCTAGGCGCGCATTAATCAAGAAGTTGGGACACTGATTAAAACGACGTTCGAGCAACTATTCGCCGAGTTTATATCGTTAATAATTTACACGTAGGGGATACGGAGGGGGGCGGGGGCGGGATCAGGTGCGGCGGGTTGCCTGTGATACGTAATGGCTAGATAGCAACTGATTTTAATGGATGTAGAGACTGAGGAGTATAAATAAATGTTAAACATATATTTTTTAAGTGAAGAGAAAAGATTGATAACGCCCAGCCAGCTGGTTAGAGTTTCTTTATGTTTCAATGAGTTTGATTTCAATAAAGTGATTGTTTTTTGGAATTTTAAACACATGATGCTGCTTCTAGTTTGTGTAGTCTTAACACATTGTGGGCTATTTTTAAATTGTAGCAGTTTCGTTTGCTTTCTATATTGATTATTGTATATTTTTAGCGCTATTCGTTGATAAATGTTAGCATAATAAATGCGTGATCAGAACATACGAAGTATTTGGATTTATCTTATATCTATTTTCTTTTTAGTCAATTTTTAACATTATTACAGATTTTCTTTTAATTAACTTCTGTAGCACTTTGTGTCGTTTATTACAAACGTCGTTTTGCAGCATTTTTGTCATTAATTTTTTTTATAATACGATATGAAATTGTAGAAATATTTTAATTGTTACTTAAATTAAGTTTTTATTCTTTCTTGGAATGTGTATTATGTAAAGCGGTGTTCGTGCCCCGAGTGCCGCTTTCGCCATTCCCGTTCATCACTATACCTACTGCACTCCCCAGTTCATTTAAGACGGGGGTGGGGGTTCTATCGTCCGTGATTCAGGCATAGATTCGCCGTTTTCACTCCTTAGAACAGTGTGTGCGAGCGAAACAGATTTCTACTTAACGATAAGTGCGAATGAGACGTTAAATCCAAGGGTCGGGTTAGTTATTGGGCACATGTTTCTGACGCTGCGGGTTGATTTATAGGTGGGTGACGTAATAGAGATGAATAAATTTCCTTTCTCCTAAACGGTATTCATGAAATTTAGAACAAGTCGAAAAAATATGTCTTAAATTTATTAATCAAAATATTGTATTCATAGTCATATTGAAGTATTTTTGCAATGGAGTAAAATATACTAAATCGAATCAGAAATGTTAACAAATTCTGACTAAGTTTCGACAAAAGTTAACTAGCAAATCCGGATTCATAATAGCACGTTTTTGTAACATGTACCCTAAAATATTAGGTAATTTACGCTAGAATAACTTTTAAAATGATATCAGAATCTCTAAATGGTACATTTGAATATATTTCAGGTCACTGCAATACACAAAACGCTGTATAAAAATATTTAGCTGTAAGGTTTCATAAATCGTGGTCCCAACGAATCTTCGCAGAGTTAAGTGTTAGTGAGACAGGGATACCGACCGCAACATCTCAAATTCATGAAAGGACTAGTCGCTACACACAGCTTTAACGTTTGATGAACTTGAAATTACAGCTTAAAATAAATAAAATTATAATATATCACAAAGCGGCGGACAAAACTTTTATAAATATTATAGAGTAGGTGCTATTTGTAATAACATATTTTTAATTTATTATTTCAAGCAATGTTAAGCATGATGGCAGTGAAAAGGACGTAGCCATACATTCTTGTGTCTATCTCCAACGTGCGTTTAAAGACGAGAATGTTTATGCCGAGAATTTGTGACCAGAGTTATTTTTTTAAATCGATTTGATTCTAACCCACGACTTTATGTTTCGCACTTGGAATCTTTATATGTTAGGCTATTGGCGCTTAAAATTAGGGTTTAAAAATATTTTAAACATGTTAAATAAAAACGCTTTCCGTTTCCATCGACCGTGACTCTCAGTACATTCAACTGTACATACCACTATAAACGTTACGGGCGCAGTCGCAAGCGATTACTATAAAACAAGCTGCTAACTTATCTCAAGGTGTTAATGTACATTAATTATGTGGCTAGGGGAGGCCCGGGGTAAGATGTTTTGACAGAGTTTCAACTTTGAGTTAGGGTGACTTTGTTAATGGATCCGCTGAAGGAGTTAACATTGAATTATTGTTTAATAGAAATAGAAGTTAATGTGTAATTTAAAGGCATGACATAGATATCCAAACTTAGAATTCAAACTTTTGTAAATTAAAATAGTTTAAAGCGATCGAAGAACAACTAAGATGAGGTTACAGTTACTATGAAAAATCAAAATATTATATTATTGTGTTGTAACACTGCTGGCGTTATTTTCGTCAAACATTTTGAATTGTTATATCAGAAATATAATAATTCAAAATTTTTGATGAAAATTACGCCCTTTAAAATTATAATAAAATATGCAAATATGCGAATCTTACACGATACAGTAGTTTTTTAGCGTTAGGGCAAGACAGCCGCATTAAGTGAATTTGTTTTCATATTGATGTAATTTACCTGTGTGTATGTAGGTGTGTTTCTTCATATCGGACTTCTGGTGGAAACGCTTGCCGCAGTACTGGCAGGGGTACGGCCGGGTGTCGGAGTGGATCAGAAGATGGGTCGACAGCGTGCTCGACCGCTTGAACGTCTTGCCGCACTGTTTACACTCGAACACCTTTTCCACACTGTGGACAGCCCTGGAAAGGGGATATTCGTGAATATCACAATATCTTATACTTAGCTGTTACGGTTTTTAGATGATTTACTAACGATACTTATTTAACTTGATGTTCACTACTGGGTTGATTAATTTTCTACAGAAAAGCAATCAAAATTGCTTCTGATACATTTTAGACACCTAGAAACATCTTTTTTGTTTATATTTTTTATTCGTTTTAATGTATCACATAATCAGAGAAGAGATATTGTTAGTATTAAGTCTATCATAATTAAGTCACATAAACGGTAAAAGATAGATCAAAATGGCAATTCTGATGGCATTTATGACGGAACTTCTATTAAAATAGAAGAGACTAACCTGTGTTGGCTGAGACTGATTTCATGTCCAAACGTTTTGCTGCACAGTTCGCAAGCAAACGGCCGCTTTCCGTTGTGAGATCTTCGCGCATGCACTTCTAGACCGTGCGGAGTACTGAACATCTTCTCACATTTTACACACGAGTACACGTCTCCAATCGGCAATGGTCTGGTTAACGGACTCGGAGCACCTAGTACGGCAGCTCGCAGTCGAAGTAACTCCGGCCCAGCTGCTTGCACAGCATGAAGGTACAGGTTGCTGTAGCCACCCCATCCAGGAAGACCCAAACTGCCCGCGTCTCTGAGGAACTCCGCGAAAGGTAGTGGTGGATATAGGAACGGTCTTTGGGGTTGTACTCGTGGCGCGTCTGGTCTTAAGAGAGCACTCACTGAAAACGCTTCTGATCTTTTTAAAGGGGGAGATGAATCCGGTTGTCTTCTTGGCGAAGATGGTGGAGAATCGACTTCTAATTCCGGTGAACTGGAACGAATCGACCGAGGTGATTGTGGTGAAGGCGCCCAACAAGGACTACCGCAACGGGAACTCGGTGAAACATTTTGTGGTCCGATTGTTTCGATATTGTGTGTCTCCTCTTCTTCTTCATCGTGTCGCTCTCCGACAAGTCTATTTATGCCGAATTTTATCTCTTCTGCAAATAAAATATGTTGTTAATAAAGATCTTACATTCGAATAATATTTCTGTCATACAACTGATTCTTTGATTGGAAAAACCGTATATATAGTTGATAGCTTTATCGAACCGAATGATTGAATTGAGAGTTCATTGAATTTCTAATATTTACTTACAAAGTTTCCTATCGATAATTTCTGTAGGGTTAATCCAGGGTATTTTCCCAATGCGATTTTAAATTATTCTCACAAAATAGTATAAGATTCAACACAAAATCTCTCTAAATTCAAATAGATACTTAATAAATAATTTTAAATTAGAAAAAAATACTATACTATAAAAATAAAAAAACAACATTTGTAAAAATATTTCATTCGTAACCCTTTAGAGTGCAACTCGTAAATGTTTGTTGAAAGAGCACAAAGGGGCATGACGGCCCGGGGCGCGGCAGGGAAAGCGCGCAGGTGCCGCACTTGTAGCGAGCTACGAAATGAGCCATATCATGTCGCAGCAGCAAATTGACTTTCATCTGTTCGCAGCCCTCGTAGCCCTCGGAGCCCGGCCCCAGTAATTAACACGTCGGCCCCGGCTCGGGCGGACCCCAATCTTTTTTACAATTCACTAATTCGCGAGCGCGACTGAACTATAGTGTTCGATGTTCAATTCGTTTTGTTTGGCGGGTCGACACTCCCTTGGATTTGTTACTAAAGGCTAATATTTGTTCACTAATATCGCTGTTAAAAAGTAATTTCTTTCGTTAATTTCAATTCGATATAGTTTATATATCATGATAAAGGTACGTGTACTGATTTAAGTTAATTTTCTTTTCCAAAAATTAAAATTATTGAATACTAAACTAACGCGACTTCGTTTTAGAGTCTGGATATGATATTGGATCTGATTATGATATCTGGATATGATTTTACGGCGTTAAAAGGATTAAATTACTGCTCAATCATCAAAGTAGGGCATAACTACTTGCCTGCACTACCTGACTGCCGCTCAAAAACGTTTTACTTGTAAGATTCATTCTTTAATAATTAATACTAAAACAAATTTAAAAGTATATTATTTTGTGGATGAATTGGGAAAAGTAAAAACTTACGTCGCAAAAACAATTCTATTAAATCGTATCTTAAAGACGCAAATTTTACTTCAGTTTCGGACTAAAAACAATTTAACCAAACTTATTCCCCTATAGAACAAATTCATACATCAAGTGACCATCAGGTGGGGCTCACGCTGTCCAAAAACAAACATCGATCTATAGCGGAGACAAGTTGCGCTAATGAAGATCTGCCCCCGTCTGAAACGCAGCAGCTGTCGTCATCGGGAGCGGAACCGATCGCCTCCAAAGCGTAACAAAGCGCCCTCTTTTGACGTATTGTACTATGACTTTAAATATTAGACCTTCATGCCCGGACCTCCATCGAGGATCCCTCCGCACTTGTTTATTTGTACCCCAACGACACGGTTTTATTGTGCCATAGTATTTATTACATATTAATGGTTATTTAGATTCATTGTTCCGCCCCAGCAGTACGCTTGAATTCATGGCCTTGCAAAATATTGAATAGACAGACCCCATTCAAAACGATGTGTAATTTAAAGACTGCTATTATTGCTTTCTTTATTATGATATTGTAAATCTCATTCTATAATTAGAAATTTAGATCGAAGAATAGAGGATAATTAATTTTATTTCACACTCGCTTATTTTATTATTATTTTGTTTGTTATATCTCACTTGACATTACTTAACTGAGTTGCTGATAGACGGACACACCAAGTAAAGTTTATAAACTGCTCAAATTTATCGTTTAGTCTGTATTCGTCAAATAACCCTTAGCGAATCAAAAACCAAATAAAAGCGTTTCTCCCCGGCTATCCTAGACCGCAAACGTTCATTTTGAATTTGTAAAAAGCACTCTGAAAAATAACAATCAGAATGCACCGCGAGAGCCGCGCCTATTATAATTAAAATTGCATTAGGTCCGCAAACGGGCAGACTTTAATGATCGTTACTCGCTGTGTGCACAGAAAAAAAAATGCATCCGTTTGTAACTGCGTAATGTAATGAACTTTTGAAATGTAGTACATTTATTCTTCTCACAATATATTTTAACAGACTTTAATAAAAACGTTTTCGTAAAGATCTTAATAATTTTCATTTCATTTTCATTGAACTTTTTAGTCCCAAAATGGGAAAGGAAGTAAAGCGTATTCGAGAAGAAGTGATTTTCAAAACATTTTGTCTTGAAATGCTATCCCTCGGTAAAAGAAAATAGGTATGAACATAATTCTAATTTGAGAGTTTCAAATCATTAAGTTAATATAATATCACTTAATATTAAATCGTATTCGGGAGTATTATTTGAATTCTAAATATGAGAAGTCACGCGGCCATCGTTAATCAAGATTAGTGGTTCCAATAAAATATTTAATCATGATCCGAGTTATATGGGGACCGTGACAAATTTCATTTTTAATAATCCGCGCATCTTGTACTGCTGGTAATAGTGAAGTGGTAGAGCTAATGGATAGATTTGTATTTAACATGTAAAAACAATAAGTCAACAATCATACGACAATTATTATTATTATTAAGCATCTAAACAAATTATGGTTTTATTAAAAAAATAAAAATGTACACTCACGTAATAATAATTTAATTTAACAAGTTCAATCAAGACTCACAACTGGTCAAAACTAATTAAGCCTGTTGATGAGACTTATGAAAAACAATGTTAAAAAATAATGTGCTACTCATTTCTATTGCTATGTCTATAATATTTTCGTAAATAAATAGGATTACAAAATTTTACAAAGAACATTGCGAAGAGTGTATTTTAAATTTCAAACTTGTTTTTAAAACAATGAAATAAGTAATTCACAAATAATTTCAACTAATCGAAGCTGAATAATAAGTATAAATCAAATGTTATCATTCTTTTAATACATTTTATCGGCTGCTATAATGTTTTTTAATTCCATTTATCTGCAGGGATTACCTAAATCTAGGATTGTAAACGACACGTTCAAATTAATTCCGCGGCCGTACACACGCACACGGCGCGCACGCTCACAGACGTAAACGCTCTCTCATTGGCTGCTATCTTTTTTTATACGCAATAAAACACCGTTACGTTTTAAAATATATGTTTCATTACTTTTTATCTTAAACCTCGGGTAGATTCATATTGGATTTGTTCCATAATCAGTTTCTTTTACTGGGTATTAAGGTAATCAAAGCATATTTCGAAGGTCCGCGGTATGCGATTACTGTTCGGTATTTATGTCGATTACAATAAGTTATGTTGATCCTTTTATCTTTACGGTTGCTTACAGTTTCACTGAGGAAGTGACGTAAGTGATATAAAATATTTATCAACGACATCTTTTGGTTTTTCTTTTTATACATACCTCCTTGATTACATATTTTGTGTCAAGTTGAGTCGGTGCAAAAACCCAAACGGTTGCTAAAACTGCTTTTCGCTTACATTATTTCTTCTGTTTTCTATTTCCTCTTTTTCTACTTGTTCATTGTATTACAAAGTACGGAGCGATCGTGTAATAGTGCTATTGAATTATGGCGAAGAACAGTAATGAGTAGCCATAAATCTATATTAATTAGGAATCTACTTTATAGCAGAAAGTATTGCCAGTAAGTGTCATTAAAATTTGCTCAACACAAGCGATGCTTGTAATCTAACGTCACTCGTCTCGGCCGGTCTTAGCATTGACAGTGTGTTTTTGAGATAAGTTTGATAAATCAGGGCTTACGGCGGCGAGATCAGACGGATTTCGTGTTATCGTTCTCGAAATCCGACAGATCGCGCGGATTACGGCGACCACGCCTCGCGCTCCTCGCGGAATACGTCACACGCACGAGACTCCTCTCCGTGGTTTTATGCCACAAGTATATTCGAGTGGCTTCCTTTTTAACTATGATAATTCATGCATATCTTGACAGCAACAGCTTCTTTTATTTTCGGATTAGAAATCGCTTTCGTATCAATAATGTTGAAAAGTTAATCACAAAGTTTTACAATTGAAAAGATAATCTCGATAAGTATACATCGTTGCATAATTTTCTAGTTACTAACTTCAAGGTTTAAATTTGATAGAATTTAATAGAAAGAAATTATTTTGTTTGTAAATTTATAATGAAGGATAATGCTTTATCCACTTAATTCCGTACTTTCCACAGATAGGACGGAGTAACGGTAAACAATCCCTGGCAGCGTTCTTGTGTACGTGTCCCGATTTCTCTGCTCGATGTTTCCACGTATTATTTGCTGAAACAATAGCACGCTTCGTGTTTGTGTCATAAACCAATTTACGTTTACCTCTAGAACGTACATAATACATCGCGTTCAATCTTTATTACGAAGCAATAAAGACGAAAATCTCGTGATAAAAATTTCAAAGCGATTATTTTTATAATTGACGTCTTTTGAGCGTTGACGAAATGTCACTCGCGGTGTCTTTGAGATTAAATTCAGCTTTGATAATTACTATTTAACGTGTGCCTAGATTTGTGATTACGAGCAAGTTTACGAGGTAACTTCCTTTAATGAGTTTTCTTGTAACGGTGGATTACAATTGTTCGTGTAGCAATCCTTTTACGTCACGGCCTTACTCTTCTTTGTATAACGACGTGCTTTATTATCGGATTATCTTGGAATTGTCAAAAGTTAACGCAATTAAATTTTATGCGTCAAATCGTACAAAATTATGTTAGGTTGTGGAATGTTGCCATTTCATCATGTACACACGATCATAATGTTAAAAATGTTACATGTCATTCTGTCTTAAATTTAAATCTGTCATTAAATTTTGTTTGCGGATTTCCAAGATTATCTTACGAATATAAAACCCGTTGATTTATACAAGTAACAAAAGCTATTGAAGTAAATTATTTTCGAGATGTAAACAACAGGGGGACGAAGTAGCATTGGTTCAATGATGGTCAGGTTCATGACGCTATGTCACGCGAACTTTAAACAGCGAAGTTACAGAGTGGCTTTGCTAGACTTGGCAAACAAAGACGTGAATAATAGGGTAAACAGGGGGGTCACAGGGCGATATCGTGCCAGAGTGGTCGACGCGCAAATATTGACGCTCAAGCCGCCGCACGAATGTTACCCTTTGATTGATTGAACATTGTGGTCACCTTAGTGTAAAGTCACTACATTATGCGTTCGTCTTTGAATAAAATAGTTAAACGTGAATAAACAGTCGAATTAAATGCAGAATGTCTTTCTTAGATTAGCACTGTTTACGCACTCAATGCGCGCACTACATTTAATGATGTAGATTTATTGAACATTATAAAATTCTCGAACTGAAAAACTCTTCTTTTGTTATTTTTGTGTTATAACAATTACAGATCAACGCCATCTATTTAACGAAACTTAAACAGTTTTTATAAAGCATTTATATTATAATAAATAGAAGATAGAGGATATTATAATTTCATAGAAATAGTTTCGACCATCTGACAATGCATACATTTCAAACGTGCTGGTTACAAAACGTTATCTTGTACACTAATGTTTGCTCACAAGGGTACACATGTCCAAAACGGATTTACAATGTGCCGAGACGAGGGCGATGGAGGGTCGACAGAAAAAGACTCAAAAAGTCAGAAAATTTTTCACAATTGATAATCGTACGTTTATCAATAAATATAACATAAGTTCGTAAACTATTTTAGTAGTGAATTTATAATTTTACTGTCTAATAAAAAAGATAAGCTAATAAGCCTATATGTACACGTGCCTTTATCTAGATATAGGCATTTGTATTATTTAATCTACAATATTTTGTACGAGAATTTTTTTTCCGGCATACTGTGTATTATTAAGTCACTTTATTCTTTTACCAATTAGTGATTAAAATATAACCAAAAAGCCTTACGGTTGCGTATTAAGGTGTAGTTTGGTTCGTTGTAGTAAAAAGTACTAATTATTCCATTTGGTGTTAGATTTTTAACAGCCAATAAACTTCTGAAGTCGTGTCGATAATTTTAGTTTCCTACAGCACTCATGTTGGAACCTTGACCAGGAATACATTATATGATGCAAAAATGTTCTATAAAAATTAATAAGTAGTGTAGTTTGTGCTGACGGTACCGCGTTATCGTCGATATCGAAATTTGTGTTCGATATATGAATTACAAGCATCATAACACGCAGCGGACGTTTAAAATGTCGACACACGGTATCTAGCGATAGCTTTGTCGCTGCCGCCGGCAAATCAGAGTCATAAAACAAACGTAATTTCGCCAGCGATACGCGCTGTCGGCCCGCGATAAGATATGTCAAGCCCAAATCTGAAGCCGTGGGATTTGCTCAGACCTGGTGTTATTGGAATTTATACAACGGCCGTGGGCAAAGGGTGCTTGTTTGTAAATCAACCGAACTGTGCATGTCGAGAGGACGACTTATATGATATTTGAAAACTTTAGTAAAAATAATACAACTGTAGAACACTAACCTCGTATGGTGTAAGAGTCATGTGTCTGGGGTGGGGGAGGCGAGGCTAGCCTGGGCTCCGGCCGCGACACGGTCGGACCCCACAGCGACTGACAGATTCCATTCCGCAATGCTTCACTGGCGGTCACACCTGAACCAAAAGTCTTCAGTTAGCACCATACTAATGCTTCCTCCATTGCGATGAATCTACTCAATTTATTATAATAGTCATATCAAAATCTATTTATCAAATAATAATTTAAAGTACTATGCATTCACCATAATATGAGATGCATGTCAACATCACACTTCACGATAGGGAGACGACTGAACATTTAATAAATTTCTTTAATTATAAAACGCTTTTCGTGCCATATTTTTCAAGTATAGTAAGGGTAAAGAAAACATATATCTAAAATCAGATTAAGATCGTTAGTTAATTAACTAAGAAAAAGTATTTTGTTACATAATTAATAGTCGAGTATGTTATTATCTTTTTGGACTATTTTTTTAATTGAAATGGATTTATATTCTACGCAGTAAAAAAAATGTCTAAATCGGGCATTTCTACTCTACTACGTTGAATGTAATAAATTGTCAGAGATAAATGATTTACGGATTAAAAATTACATATACACTAATTGTAAAAGCGGTTCGGAATTAAGTACAGAGTAGAATTTAATTGGGTATATTCAATTAGTTTGAAAGTTCAACTCGGAGCGATCGGCCCATATCATGGCAGTTGCAATTGAGATGAAGTACGGTACTAATAATAAACTCTAATGATTTTCAGTTAAAAATCTGACGCTCACAGATCCGTTTTAATTATTGACGTCCGCCTTGTTAAGTCTGCAGTTTCTTAATTGTTTTTAATGTGAAAGTAAAGAGATGACGTCATTCATATAGGTAAATTATTACCTCTAATAATAATTTTCAATTAGGCTAGTTAATGTCTTAATCAGTACTACATACCTCACGCCTGTGTTCCCCGAAGGGGTAGACAAAGGTGCAACTAGTACACCCACATTTCCCCCATATGTTTTCTGTGTGATCGGTGACTCCAGACTGATATCGAGTACGTTTTATAATAAACGAAGCCAAAGAGTTGGTTTTTTCGGTTGTGCTATTCTTTTGAACTACTAAACCGTCCAAAAAAAAGTCCGCATCGAATAGCCTAATTATCAATGAAGGTTATAGGCTATTTCATATCACACTAAGAGTCTTAAGAATTATGCAACTCTTTAGGTAAAGCCGCAGGACACAAATGGTAAAGAAATAAATTCCCTTAGGATTTTCATAAAGATCTAATAAGAAAAGTCTGAATGTACCCAAGCAGAGAGACTTTAAACCGGAATATAAGAATAGCAATACAATTAAAGCTGTTTTACGCAGTAAATTAGACGAAATGTAGCGAGCGATGTTTTTGAAGTGGGTTTCGAGTATCTTACACAATGTCTATCACAGGTGTAATAAACATTTTATTTGGTTACCTCATTCACGCGATGATTTTTGTAAAATTTAACTTATCATCTAATCTTTGTTAAACAAATTCGGAAAACACTATAAATTATGTCATGTATATTTCTTAGACTCGGAATATCTATTTAATATTCAAAATTCTGTCATCTTACAGTTAAAGACATTTATATAAATTGACTGGTTTTAGTTTCAATTTTTGGTAATCTTACTAAGTCTTTTTAAAGGGCCAAAGAATACTGCTGTCTGGTTTATATAGTCTAATCTTAATCAAGAATAATTTAGTCAAATCCCAGAATCAGGGAGAATAATCTTCTTCTAAATATGTTTTAAAATTATTTTATTTTATTACGTACCTCTCCCGTCAAAATCGGGAAAATACTTTAAGTTTCAAACGGTCATAAAAGAACGGATATATCTACATACATACATGACGAAGGTAAAACAATACCATCCTTCGATACACTAACATCATGTCATTTCTTCGTTCACCATTTTCTACTACAAAAAAAAACAAAGCACAAACCTGTGATATCAATATCGTGAGTCATTTTCTGTACCAACACACATTGAAATGTCTAATCGAATAGAGAGAACATTTCACTAAAATAAACGGGAGCAAATCCCCAAAATGACGTGTAAAAAACTTAACGTTTCCATTTAAACTATTTGGGATACGAAGCGAGTTGAAAAAAAATTTATATCGATAAAATGTTTATCGTCGCGGGCGCTTTGGTAATCACTGCCACAGATACAAGATAACGCGATGATAATTACATTTATCGCTTGTAATTACATGTAATACCATGTATTTGATTGAGCGATGGCCAAATTTTATTTCATTAACGAAAACATACATGATTAATACATATATCGCTATAATAATACATGATACATATGCTAAAATAAAACAATATATATGCTCGTAACCTTGGGAAGAAGGCAGAGATTACGGATTTACATTAAACGCGATTTTGGTACATTTGTGTCCAAACTACTTGTTTACGGGTATCTATTTTTATCGCTTTTCTTTGGTATTTAACTAATCTTAATTAATGGCATTATAACAAATATATATTTCTGGGACGTCCCCTCTTATTGCCAAACATTTATGCTGCATAAATTTGGCTTGACACTATTTATTTATCAACAATCCTCAACCAGATTAATTTTTCAACAACATAACTTTTTATCTGTTACCATAGTTATAGACTGATAACTGAGTATATAAATTAGCAAATACATTAATAGTA
Organism: Papilio aristodemus; assembly: GCA_016277805.2. Classification (NCBI taxonomy): domain Eukaryota; kingdom Metazoa; phylum Arthropoda; class Insecta; order Lepidoptera; family Papilionidae; genus Papilio; species Papilio aristodemus. Next base: position 1,290,358 of record JAABKM020000001.1, on the reverse strand, counting down.
TTATGTAAAGCCATAAAAATAATTTCAAAACAGTATTACGAAAAAATAAAAGTTAATCACTATTTAAATTCAAGTTCAAAGAGCACATGAATCGAAGTTGTCCGTCGTCGCGGATGTTTCACAACAGGATAAGAACGATAAGGGGCAAGGACAATCTGTGCATCCCGAAGGAAGAGAGCGATTCGGTGGCGCCAGTCGGGAGCGCCCGCGACGCGTCACGCTAATGTTGATATATGCGCCCGCGCACTCTCGACAGATTTCCTCTGGACAATAATACCGGCACATTAAATTATTGTTGATATTAACAACGTGAATTTATCGTATATGAGTATTCAGGCATTTACTTATGCAAACAATTTTGTCATACTCTTACTCACATTGGGATATATCTGTTTAGAGACGCGTTGTGTTTTGTTCTCAAGAAATGATGGATTTTAGGGATGGTAACTATTCGGTACAATACCAACTGTAGTCGATCACGTATGTAAAGTTATTGTGCAATCTTACTACTTAACTTTTATCTCATAAAAATACAATAATCATTTTATTAGAATAACAACGGACAATCCTGATTTTTAATTCGATAAACATCTTACTTATGACAATAAAATTGTAAAACAAAAGGCGGTCGGTGTGGCGCCAGCGCGTTCAAGAATCAATGACCGACGTCCGGGCGGCCGAGCGGCCGAGCGGCCGAGCGGCGGGCGCGGCTAATTCGTCGCCGACAGCGCCAATTGTAACATCGCTTCCTGTTACTTATCTGCGCCTTAAGTGATGGACGACAAGTTATTACAATTTTGTCACAAGTCTGTGCCTCTCAGATAATGGTAGCTGCTTAAAAGAACTGATCATAGAATCAACATCATCATTTGATAGAAGTATTATGTTAGCTTCGCAGTTCTTTCAGAAACTTCATCGATACCGAAGGGCCTTTATTATTTTTATCCACTCCCCTGTAAACAATTCTTCAAGTAATAGCTTCCTCGTTCGCCTTCTTTACTTGTGAAAAAATATGATGAAAATTATCTGATTAAGATCCGATTTCGCGATCGTAACCAGCCAGGTACACGCCGCTAAGTGGTGTGCGCGATAAAATTAAAAAGATGAAACAACGGCGTGCGACGGCACCGCAGCCCGTAGCGCTCCACTCAAATGCCCCCCACCCCCGCCGGTCCCCGCTACCCCGCCGGCCTCACGCGGCGATCATTCAATTACCATCGCCTTTATTGCACCCGATGCGGATCATTACACCTAACTGTCTATCACATGCACATTTACTGTCCGTCTCGTATATAACAAAAAAAAAATTGTAATCGAAGGTAAAAAAAAACAGTAGAAAACGTGGATGATTTCAAAATCAATAGGAATATAATTTTTGGCTATTTCTTTTTAACAGTTAAGAAACTTAAAACTTTAATAAAATAAAACACAAAAGATTTTCTATTATGAATTCTTATAAAAATTATGTCATAACTGTCAGAAAGAAATAAATGTTTCGCAGATAACTCGGTGAACTACGGTTTCCGAGTTGATAAGCGATTTCTAATGAAATCTTAACTTCTTAGAAAACATTGTTCGACCCGGGAATCGAACTAATTATGAACTATGGCTGTTATAAGGATTAAGGTCTGTAATACCTAGCTTTAAGTAGATAAGGTACAGTAAGGAGCTACGTCATAAGCATCGCGGAGAGATGCCACCAGCGCGCGCTTTATCACAGTCAAAGGCGGCCGCTCGACGTCAATTAGCCGCGGATGTCGCAAGACAATCGCCCCTTGAGCCATCAATGGGAGCGGGACCTCCATTCATCAGCTAGAATTTATTATTAGCCGGCGATGTACAAATCGGTCGATACGCGATGAACGAACAAAGAACGAGTGGAGTGGTCGATAACAAGCAATGTATATTTTTATTTTTTGCACACACATAATTTTGTTTTATTGTGGAACTGACGGCAATTTTAATGATTAAGTTAAGAAGTACGTGTCGAATTATATTAAAAAATGAACAATGTAAATGATAAAAGGCGACATTAAACTTGTTAAATTTTATTTTGTTATGACTGTATTTCTTTTGAGTTGCATAAATATAAAAATATTAGTTTCTAAACCTCTTAAGGGCATATCCAATAAGATTTGATCAAGATTGTATCAAATATAATAAATGAAGTAATAAATAATGTCTTAATCGATATACGAATACGTTAATAAGATTTTATTAATATTTTAAGCCGGCGTCTCCGGATCTCTCGATAGTAATCCGGGTGTCGAGTTACGCGGAGTCTGGGTGGTCACTTGTATAGTGCATTATTATGGACCGCCACAATCGACTCACTGAGAGTGGACAATCTAGGGAATGCGAGCGGAAACCAATATAACAGATCGCTTGTATGATAAGTTTATGCAACAGCTGCGTGTTTTGTTATACTGTCACTACAATTACATTTACTGTTAGAAACATTATTAGTCTGTAATATGTTTTAATCCTTTTAAATGTTTTGTCTGTCATGTACAGAATTTTGGTTAATATAATGTGGGTTGTGTACTAATTTATATTAATATAAATTCTTACATCTAGAAATACAGTTGGATTAATGAAAGCTTGTCAACATCAATTCATGTTGCAAAAATGCAAATATAAACTGAATTTTTTTATACGTTAGCTTTGATTTAGATTACCTATAATCGATGTGCACAGTTGGAAGGAAATAGTTGAATATTTATGAATAAACGCAAAAGATCGGAATAACAGAAATTACCTTTAAAAGTCAATTTAAGCTAATAAAGCATAAGGACAATCGATGGCATATTAAAATCATATTTCCAATAAACATCAGGTGGGGACTGAGATTAAGCACTAGCATATTATTTATAAAATAGACATAATTCTATGGTTGCAAAAATGTTTGCACATTTGTCATCTTACGCGAGACAAATCCACCGTCATAAAATGATATCTGTTATAAAATATATTACATGTTGTAACTTATTTAAATATTTACTGATTATAAGGACTGCTTCATACACTGGAGTTGGTTATTTAATCAAAAGAAGCTTTAAACACATTCAAATAAAAACTATAATGATATGTATTCTCTTCAACGAATTCCGGATGAGACTGTACCGTTATCTACTTGGTGACAGGCAGTCTACGGAATATATTTTATCTGTGAAAACAGTGGTCTTATAGTTCACCGTTAATAATGCCTCTTTTATTTTTATTAGCAAAACACATGCTATCCGGAGGTCGCTTGAGGTCGCTCCTTCCTGGCTTCAGATTATAAAAAACCATTTTTTTTATTAATGAATAACAAAGTCGTTTTAATTAAGCGATATACATAACATGCAATCGACAATCGTACTAATGGAGGAAGTGTTTGTGTTTAATTAGCACTAAGCTGTTACTAGGTAGATAAGACAAGATTGCGCTAAGAGTAACATTAACAAATAATATACTATTAACTCTTTTCAAATTGTAAATTATTCCATCAAGTCTTTTCTTCAAAGCAGCAAACAAGCAAGCAAATAATCGTATAGAAAGTAACTTTAACTCTAGGCAACAAAACAAATGAGTTGCGGCTGTTACCTTTAATGAGAAATATGAGGAAGGTTTATTATCAAATATTATACATATAAAAAATCAACTCAGTAATTTTTTTTATTAAAATATTTCATAACACGTAAAAGACAATTTGCAAAATTTTAAGAATCTCTGGCTTATCCAAAAGATATATCAATAAACGTTTTCGCCGTACTCCTTTGATTCTATACAAGAACAATCTATTGAACATCTTTAGAAAATAAATGATAAATGTTTTAATAGTTAGAAGAATCTTAGATTCCCAGAGTGAGTCAGTAAAAAAGCGCATCATTACCGCTTGAGTCGATTACCGCCACCGCCGCAAACGCAATGTTTAGGAGTTTCTCACGTCGAGTGCTCGCCCACTCGCCCACTCGCATCTCCGTTTTCAGATCCCTGAATAATTTGAACGTCCGTTTCTCTCAATCAAGGCGTTTCTTTACTTCGCCGTTACACATCTAACTTTACTTTGTTATTTCTTTAGAATTGTTTTCCTAGATTTAAGAATCTTTTCATCTTGTTATATACGAGTAGTTACAGCAATATGTTTTTTGTTGAAGTCTATCGTCATAGTCTCTTTCTTATTTATTTTGCACCTAATAATTTATGGTATTTATTTTGTATTTTTACTGCGTAATATTTAAATTAAAAGCGCATTTATAAATTTAAATCAAACCAATACTTACACGAATATTTGCTGGCTCTGCTTTATCCCTCTTGTGTCTATATTTCTCCATTTGAGAATTCTTTATTAGTTCAATGAAGTTCTCTTAATACAGTTACATTTTGCTTTCTTTTACACTAAAAGAACGACTATACTAATCTAATCATGACATTGTTCTTCATTAGAGGTATAAAAATCTTGTTGATAGTGAAATCAGAGCAAGGTCCATCTCGTGACGTCTAGTGCACGTCTAATCGGGGCCAAGTCACAGTCCGGTTCCCACGGAGTCACGCCGCCCACGCGTGCCGTTAGTCATCTCGAGCCCGAGCGTTGTTTGTCATCTGCTCTAATTGATCTACAGATCCAGTGGTGGGTAAATTAAATCGTGGCTCATCAATGCCCCGCACTGTGTGAATATTTTTTCCATCATCGCCTACGATGACTTATTAGTTTCACGTGTCACTGTCCATGATTTCTAAATTATTGTTTTTTTTTATTTTTTAAATTAATTAAGAAGATTTATTTTATTTTGTCTGAATAAAAAAAATTAAGAATTTAAATTGAAACTTTAAAGCAAATTAAATAAAATAACGAAGGAAAACGTGTAACTTTTTGACTTCTAAAAATAGAAAGGAAACTGAGTCGAAAATTAAATTAATCCTGGCGTTAAAGCCACAAACATAAAAGCGGACCAATGAGTATTATTAAGTCATAAAGGAAAACACATTAAGTAATAATCAAAAATAAAATAATGTAAAATTTACAAATTTCATAAATACTAAAATAAATTTACATAATTTCGTTAGAATTCGACAATTTTGATAAAGTTTTATTTCGTATAAACAAAACTAATACTAAGTTACATTCTAAGTTTCAGAAGCACAAAGATTAAATTGTACTGAAGCAGTCGGGTGATTGTCGTGCGAACGCTGTATCGGGTTAAGAGGTGTTAATTGTGCGAGATTGAATGTTTTCCCAGGACAGAATTTCAATTGGACGCAATTGTTTGTCTGCTATTTTTTACTGGAAATAATTACTTAGAAAAAAAATACATTAAATATTTTTCGGTAACTGACACCTTAAGAAATAAGCGAAACTTTTAATTATGTAAATACTGTGTTATTAAATACACAAACTATATTCTTAAAGTACAGTGAAGGGCTTAAAGGTGATTCCTTTCTTGGACGTTTTTATCAATGTTCTCGAATGCAAATCATAACATTCACTTAATTACTATAGGACTTAATTACTAAGGGATTCATGTCTATAAAAATAATCTCATCAAAAAAGAAAACTGATCTAAATGCGTATTCTTGTATTAAAAAAAATCCACGTTAACGACTATTCGTCGGCTGTCAAAAATCATAACACGCACACATTACGAGGCAATAAAGTTTTGACTGATTGAAATCCCGTGGGACCGGGAGCTACGGACGAATTAAGGCCAATGTCATGGACCGAAAACCATTATTTGTATTCAATTGATGTAAATTATTTAACAAACACATAAACTTTAAAATTTATTAAGTTAGAACTTAAATTAAGTCCTCCCTATATCAATAGGCGACTTCATAAATCATATAATTAAATTACATGCATAACATGGGTATAAACTATTTGTTGCAAATGACTAACTTAGTAGAATACATTATAACGAAGTCCTTACTCAGGTACGGTTATATGATTTTAAACCAATAGACATATTCGGTTAAAGTCGGAGTATGTCCAAAAGTAGACGTCTAGTGCTTAATGTTGTTAACCACTATCTAACTATATCTCTCGATGTTGATAATGGTTTATATCACCATAGTAACAACAAACAACCAATAAGTAAATAAAATTAAAACTAAAGTATGTATTTAGGTCATATCGGCGACTATAAGAGGCAACCGTCTTTCAATCAATTCTTCAGCGAGTTGTGAATTATCCGTCAAAGCGGCGCGGTATTGGTCACAGGCGCGCCGGCGTTTGATGCGTGCCGCTGGTTTCACAACGCCGCCCGCCGCGGACATTCTAATAGGGTTAAGATTTGAAGCCGGCGGGTCAAGACGGACGTAGTTTCAGATGCCGCATTACAATGTTACTCATCCTCAAATTTAAAAGTTTTGATCTTGATTTGTATTTTACGTTACTTTTTCTTTGATTACTTGAACAATTTGTTAATAAAATATATTACATATCAAATTAATACAGTTTTCAAATTGTTACAAAATTTAATATGTTTTTTTTATAAATAAATAATACATATTAACGCGCTGAAACCAACGAAAGGTACTAAGTTTGAAGGTCCATTTCAAGCTCTCTCTTCCCTTTCAATTTTCAAGCGACTTACTTGGAATGAAATAACGCCTGTTTCGTTTGCTAATGTTTACAATGCTTAAAAATTATGTTTATAATATTAAGAAAACATAGCTGGGGGCTAAGAAATCACAACGTATGTACGCCCTGCTCCTTTTGTTAATAGGCGTCAGTGATTTCGTTTTTGTATAGTTGATGTCTTTACATACAAATAAAAACACACTGAAAATAATTGCATAACATATTTTCACCTATATGTGTGAGGTTGGTAAGATAACATAATCAAAAATATCACACGCATTAAACAAAGACGCGACATCGCTGTAAAGTCGCCTCCCAAAAATCCAGATCGCAATCAACTAATCATCTCCTTGTTGGAGCGACCGCGGTTTCAAAGGGGCCATTAATAATGAATTTGGGCAGTAAATCGCCTTTTATACGACGAAGGGATTTAGCAAATTCACCGCGCACGGCCACGTGTGCGCCATTAGCCTAATGGGGGTCCCTGGAATCTTTCTCATACAGTTCAACTTCGCCTCACCACGTCCTGAATTAATGCTCGCTACGCAGCCCACGCTTGCCTTCAAATCGGACAGATTTTGTTTTATTAATGTGTTATATTGAAACTATTTATTATTAATTAGTCTAATGTAAAAAAAATACACAAGTAATAAGATGTCCCCAGTGTGTACAATTTTGAAATTGTATAATTCGTATTGATTCAATTTTTTGTTAAACTTTGCTTGTGTGGTTTTTTAACCACACTTTAGGTGTCTGATGGCAGAAATCATAAAGAAATTAAATATTTATTAGTAAATTAAATTTACTGAACCACACTTAGATCTCTACTATCATTTACTATCCATATAATAAAATGCAAACATATATGTATACAAAATTGTTTAATACTTTTTACCCCCTAATGGCTTGTATGTAAAAATTTGGTTACTTATAAATACGCTCAATCGTTAAACATTGAATAAGATTAAAACAACTCAGATTAGAGATAAATTCAGTTTTTACTTCCCTACAGATTAAACAAACTACATTAATAACACGTTATACATACGGAAGAGATTTAAGCAGGAATGTCCTCTATTTCAGAGATTAAAATGTTATTAAATCGCACCGTACGTGCTAAGGGTTTAATTAATATTGTATACGATTATTAAGTTTTATCACTACCTTCCTGAAATATTCCAATACATACAACAAAAAATAGTTTCAAGCAACGTAAGCTTAGTCTAAGAAGTAGCATGCCAGAGAGCCAATTTTCTTACCATCCTCTTTTTTTTCCTACTCACTCCATGTGTGCTCTAAGGCTTGCAGTGGTGAATATCTGGTTGTTGCGATATCAGTTCAACGACTTTTTTGTTTTACTGTCAAAAATATACAACCCCGTCACATAGAATGTGAACACCGCAGTTTAATTTGAACACATCACAATGTAAGTAAATAGATGAAGCGTACGCTTCGGTGTAATTGACGGCCTCATCAAGTCTAATTCTTATTATACATGTCAAGATTTACTGCGTCGCTGGCGTTGTGGCTGAGTGTGAGAAGCGGATGTAGGATGTTGCCAAGGACGTGCGATTGTGCTGTTGTCGTTTTGTCACGCCGCTCGAAACATGTGCCACTCGGCACTCGGTACTTCGCTCTCGCGCCTTTTTTATTCGTTACGGTGTGACATAGGACAATCAATTATAAAATTAATATTTTTATTAGTCAATTAAGCGTTCTGAAACTATTTCCAGTAGTATATAAATATTTTGTTACTTGACTCCGAACAAATTGATAAAATTTTCAAAGAATTTTCAGTTACCATTTCGTAAGTTATAGATAGCTAACAAAACTGAGTGCTAAAGATTACTCGAACAATCTTTTCTTAGCTAACTTGCGGCGAAACGCAAAATATAGTCCGGTAAAAATAAATCGGTCGAGGCAATAATATCGACAGAGCATGTCGCGTGTCGCAGTTAATTCGTTTAGGGGCGACGTCCAGTTGCCGAATGCGGATAAATTAGATTTCCATCGGTGATGATCGATGGCGGAGGTGGTGGCGGCTTCAAATCACGCATCGATTGCTAAATGTGAACTATGTACTGTAGCAGTTGAATTACTGAAAAGATTGTAAGGCTTCATAATCCAAAAAAATCGTTTCTATAAAAGATATGTGAGGGATTCTTTTATGATGTTCGATGAGGGCTCAATCATGCTACAGTGACTATTTCTAGTTGTGTGATTATCAAATACATTTCTTTAGCAGAAAAACAAATCGCAACGTTAAAAACTAGCATAATCAACGAATACTACCTGCGGTTGATAATGCCGGCCGATACAAACATCATTCAGCGGTTGTGCCATAGATAATGTTATGCAGGATTTAATAAAACAAATGATAATATTCGATACTGCTTCGATAAGATGTGACATAACTAATACTGCCACTAAATTGTTCGAGTTCGAAATTTTTTCATAACAATATCATGCAATAAAATGCACACTTGACTTTGTAGTGATGACATTGTTATCAACACCCCTTAGGCTTGTCAGTTAGATTTTGAAGAATATTAAATATTATTTTAAACGAGCAATGAATATTATATTATTTTTTTGAAAAAAGATAAGCCTAAATAACGCTGGCCCTATAGTATTCTAAAAGATATGTCACTTTTCAACATCGATGAAGTTTAGGCACTACAGTAGTATTACACGGACGTAAGTTAAACAGTACTCTTTGACGGGAAAAATTAGGAAAATTTCGGAATAGATACTGAATTTTCATTAAACCACAAAGTAGTTCTAATGGGGGCTTATCATGGGCTCAATCGGGGAAGTATTACAACTACAAAGTGTCCACATGAATTATGGGTATTTATATTATCTGTATTACCTAATTATCGGGGTGTGGAAGGCGTAATTATTTTTCCCATCATACCACTATTTCTATATTTATTTATGTAAACGCATCATTTAATTCGGAGACCTGATTAAATAAATTTATCGACACAATAATTCTATCTACATAGTCTAGTATTGTGTTAGAAACAAAACAAAATCACAATGATACAGATTACGGAGGGTAATTAATATTATAGAAAGAGCAAGAGAGAGCGGGCGTAATCCAAGTTGCCAATAATTTGTCCGGACGAAGTCGAGACATCTGATCCCGGAGGTAATCGGATTTGGCTGATCGAGCACCGGTTGTTATTGAATTTGCTATTATTTCTCTGCCCACACCACTCTAATCGACATTGATTTTTAATAGAATTGCATATGGAGTTATGTCGTGTACGTCAATTAAAGCTTAAAGTGTTATTTATAGGTTCTTAAGAATAATCGTCTATATGTAAACCTGTGTACCAATATATGAACTTACTTTTACTTATTTAGTCACTTACTTATTTGTGTTGATCCGTTCCTCTGTCCTTTAAATGCTGGCAACGCATCTGTAACTCTTTTAGTTGTTGCAGATGTCTTTGGACAATGGTTACACGATTTAGAGATATTATAGGTTAATATTACGCAGTTCAATGTCCAGTTACATTCATCTTTCATAACTTTTTTTTTTTAAGTATTAAAATATATTAATATACTAAATTGCCTTCAAGAGACCGCTGTGGACAAAATTAAAGTGAAAAGTTAACCAACAATACCACACAATGAAGTAATTTTTTGAATTTTACAGCGCAACGTCAAAGTGCATAAATAAAAACTTAATTTAATTTATTCCAGTTCTTTAATCCACCAGTAAAACGGTGTAAAACAACAATCGGTTGTAGGTCGAGTGCACTCAAAAGGCGTTGTGGCGGGCGCGTGCCGTGGCGAAGGGCCCGCGGGTGTCCACAAGGACCCTACGCTAGGGATGGGATCGCGGTGGATTAGTGTTACGATGTTATTGTCTCGACCCGCCGTTCAATGGGGTGTTTTGCCCTTTTTATATTGCTCTAATAATTGGACATCCCTGGCACAAAGTCTTTTGTTGATCAGTTGCAGAATTTTTGATGGTATGATTTCTTTTTAATAAGATTACAATTTCTTTCCCCAATCAGTAGTGTTTCGTGGAAGCGCTGTTATTGTAATTCTACATTTTCTTCGAAATACAGGTGTTTGTTAAATTACCATCCAATATGTAAATTTAGCAGATTTTAAAATAAGAATAAACTAGAATTTCATGACCATCACAAATTCCTTCATAATTTTCCTTGGAAACCAAAAAGGAGCAGTAGATTCCCGTCTTAATCGTCACTCCCTCTACCTACACTTTTTAGAGTAACATGTTATGAATATAAGAATACTTTGAAAAAGTTAAGGTAATGTTAAAACACAAATTTATTGTAAACTTTTAGTATAGTATCAATTTCTATCAAGTTTTAAACTTTTGAGATTAAATACGAAACTTTTATAGTAATGACAAGATACGCAAATTGTCTTTTTATCCGAATATTTCAATAAAATTAATAGTCTTCTATTTTAGACGTCAGAATAAATTTAACGAACTGAAATTACAGACAACTAAACGATCATATTGGAATGATTATAGGTGCAGTTCACAGAGGGCTCTTCGAGCAAAGATACACAATTGTACAGTCTGCAGAGCGAATTGAAAATTAATATTTTGACGGTACATCGATACAGACTCCTTTGTCGATCGTCTGCTGCAACGTAAGGTTGCGAGCCTTTGATCAATCAGAACTCACTTTAGGGAAATTTCACTTCCTCCTTCAATTTTGGGGAATACATTATGCTCTTTTTCCCTAAATTGCAATGCATTCGGTGGAATGATATACAGCATTGATAATTAAACATGACGAAATAAAGATAACGCGTAAAATTTTAGGTATTATAAAATATATTACAGGATTTCGAATTGATCGTGACAAAACGTTTTGAACACGAAGATTGTCCTAATTTTGTTTTGAGTAAAAAAAATTAATTGGACATAAATTTTTAATTTCGATCGTGGACTATACAAATAAATTTTTATACCGAATTCGGACTTTTGCACATCAAAATCAATTTCGTGTGTTTTTACAACAATTTGATTTATAAAAGTCCCAATTTGGAGATATAAAATTAAATAATACTTTGGGACGAAGAGTTTACAATGTTAATTAAAATCTCCTAATTTTGTGGGTTGATAGCAACGGCAAAGGTTTTTAAAATGAATTAATCATTAAAGGTAACCCATAATATGATTATGTTTTATGACAAATGGTATGTCCGAAGGTCCAGTATCCAACCCGACCTCTCACAGCATTTTCCTTACATACTCTTTATCATTATAATTTATAAAAGCCGGAAAGGTACTGGCAACTTGGATCACTGTTACTTGTTTTTTTTTTAACAAACAAAAAAGCAGCACCATGCAATAGCTTCGCAGTAAAATGAACTAAGTGGAAGAAAATTTACAGGCGCCGCTTTCTCCCTTCACTTGCAAGTGTTTATGACATTGCGTCGTCCTTTTTACTGTAAAACTATACTAAGGATGCATATACTCGTAAAATAACATGGTATTGAATTTTTCATTTTCTATTTGTGCGTAATGTTGATGAACAAATGAACATGACATTTATTAAATCTTTTATTCCTTGTTTTATTGAATATTAATTTTATAAATATTAGAGTCATGTACATTGTTTCTAAAAATAGATCTTAATATTTTTTTATCATTACAAATCTAAATGAACCAAAAAAAATATTGTTTCTTCTTTAATTCTTATCATGCGATAAACAATTGGAGTTAGGTTAGAATAAGGTTTGAATAAGCAGCTCGTGAAAATCAGCACTAAACTCTAAATTAGTTGGCAGGATGTTACGTTTTTTTTAAAACTAACCATCCCTAAGTGGATACATGAGGTTATTGCCTTACGCAATAATTTTTCGAACAGATATTTTTCATAAAGTATATATTATGGTTCTAAGCATTATTCGACTAAATCATACATTGTTATAATGTAAAGGTTTAAATATTTGACGTTGCTTAACTTACTTTGATTTGCCACTTTTATTTATTTTGTTAATATTGTGATCATCCGCAAAGAAAAAAATATTAATGTCTTAAATATACCAGCAATCATGTCTAGCGATAATTTTAAATAGTAATAGGATTAGTGTTGCCATTGTAGAAAAGTTACCCCAGACGTCGCTAAAAACTGTATGAAAATATTCAAAAACCAAATAAATTTTTTAAAATATTAACACCTATAAAAAGGCAAGAATTCTCTTTTTAAAAAGTCTTTTTAAAAGAATTTCACAATCGATTGTCATAATGTAATAAATAAATATGTCTTTTTAACTTCTATATCAAATGGACTTAAGAAACCCATTTTAAACACTAAAAAAAGTTTTTAGATGTAATTCATTTACCATTTCATTAATATAGGATATGAAAGCCTATTATTTGATAGCAAATTATAAAATTATATTTTAGCGGTTTCAGAATTATTGTGAGATTCCTGCTTTTTGTTTTAAATAATAGCATAATTTTTTTTTAACTGAGAGTTTTTAATTTATTCTTATGATAATTACCGGACGATATAGCAACCATAACAAATTTTAAGCATCTATTTTACAAATTAATAAATGAGTGGAATAACTTTGTTTTTATAACAGGTAACAATATCTCATACATAAAGAAACTTTATGTGTAGAGTAATAACATTTATCGGATACTTACTTTTTGGCATCTTAAATTGGAATTACCCGTTATCTATAACCATTGTCTAAGTTTACAATGCAATTTATTATAAATGAAAACATATTTATCAATCTTAACTTACCTTTCGGCGTAACAACTCTAAAAGCGCTGTTGGACACCGGCCTCGGCGACTCCTCTCGCAAACCGCCGCCAGGTGAGCTGTCACTCCGTACCATAGAGAAGTCCAACGGCATCGGCGGCATTGCACTTACTTCCATTGTCAATGTTTACGTTTTAAAAAAAGAAAACAAAATAAATTTAAAAAATCATCTGTCACTTTTTTGGAATGTTCGGATACGCGTCCTAGCATAGACGCATAAGATAATATAAGAACAGCATCTGTCACTGTTTATTGGAACGTTCGGATACGCGTGATGTTGAGGGCGCGTTGCGTGCGACCGTCGCGGACCGCGGGTATGTATTAAGGCGAGTATCAAACTCGGCTGGCGTTCATTCGGCTTTCTGGTCGCTAAAGCCGAATATCTCGAGGCTGTTCATAGTGATTTGGACCTTATCGGAGTATGGCTGTGGGCGTGGTAAGCATCGCCCCGCCCCGTCCGTCCCCCGCCGACAAGTGACAATCACTTTGTATAGGTAACAGAATAATACGATTCTTGATAGATTTTATTGTTCCGCCGATGCATTTGTTCGAGACCAATTCCAGTACCAATGTTGTATTGGACATTTCTTCTTGTTGGGTGTGCCGACGTTAGATTGTATTGAATTGTGTATTAATAAACGTGGGCGTGGGATTGCAACGTAATAAATGGTTTTTGTTATTTTTAATGAAATATAAAAATATACGTATTAATTATTATTCTTAATACGAAGCGATTTTTAAATAATTTTAAATTTTTAAATAAAACATAATATTAAATGAAAACATTTGTGAGGTTTTAAGATTAAAAAAGTTGTTATTTTTAAAAATGCAATCTTTTTATGGTGAATAAATATAATCCCAATATCGATGGAAATAGATAAAAACAAAATATAATATTTTCATTATTAAATTTATACAAAATTTTAATTTTAAAATTAAAATTACTAAAGATTATATTTTATTTTAAAAAATCACAAAAAAATGTTTTTTTTTTATATTATTACAAGGCCATGCATGGCTATACAAGGCTATGCATCAACTTTTTATCATAGTTTTTAAATTTTAAAATGTCCTAAAATTACAGTACTTACATTCCTAATAAATTTATTGTTCTTATAATGTCTTATTTATGTCCGCATTTAGATATTTCAAAATATAGTACGTGAGAGGAATGAATTTATTTTTCAATTTGCATTGTATACAACAAACATTATTCAGCAAAATGCAATGTATGTAGGTAACTAGTTTATAATTTTGTTCGGTAATGAAAATAAAATCTATGAAAATAACAAAGGCTTTTAAACTTTAAGAAGTATCGATATATAATATAATTTAAAACTAAAAAGCTACACAACCTATCCGACATTAATATTATAATATTTTTATCGTTTTCTTTTTAGCGTGCAATATTGAAGTTTACCACAGCGACGCCGCATGTATCTTTTGTAACCTAAATTAATTTGGTCCCGAAATAAGTATTCAGGATAAGTTTATAAAGTGCAGACTTATACTAGAATCTTTTAGCCAGTTACTTCAAAAGCTTCTTCCTTTGAACAAATATTTATTTTATATCGCTCTCTCACTTTCTTTTATGAGGTCAATTTAAATGAAATTCGATGAGATTATACTCAGGATTATGTCCGAGGAATTAACGCTCCCCTCTCCCCCACTCCCCGCCGCCCCCATCAGCGAGCGTCACGTACCGACATTTAAAACAATGAACGCCTCAATTTTTCACCGGCGGCCCCCGAAATATGGCGCGCTAATCCTTCCAGCGACCTTATTCTGATACTGCGATTTGCGATTGAGCGATATGACTAACATACAGCATAAAACGGACATATAACGGACGGGGAAGTCCCCGTCCGTATTAACGCTTATTTTTTTCTAAAGACAACTGAAAGGAAATCCCTCGAACTTTGTCGATGCTGCAAGGAGGTTTACATCTACCAGTGGACGTCCTGGCTGATAATAAAATGTTGATAATACTGCTATTGATTGACCGCACATGTTATATGTGGATCAAATTCTAAATGATCTACTTGGTATATTTGGAATTAAGATTCAATGTTTGCAGCGATGGAGTTTGCAGGTAGAATACTAGAGAAGTTTTTGATGAGGTGTTATTTAGAAAATATAATTTTGCAGACTAACTTAACGACTTTCGATACTTTAATCTTCCTCTTAAAAAGGACAGAATTCCATATCAATATCTGTGACGTTTCACATTCCCAGAATAAGGAAGTCGGCTTGCTTTGCGAAAACTAATTACACCTCCGCTTCGCAATGATAAAGCAAAGCCGTCGTATAGGATATTTTTATTCGGGACAAAATGAAATTCCCTTGCAATATTATTTCATTGCAATTTCAACTTTAAAAACTACGTAGTAAAGCGTATTATTGTATTTCGAACATAATGTTCGGTCGAAATTATGGAAATTTTTTAGTATGTACTCAGCATAAAATAATCCTAGCATAATCTCGCTCGCAAATCCCATTATTTTGATCATAGCCTCAATTGTAGCGGCCCCTGTCGGCGGAGAGGTGAAACTCGAGCGCTTCGAATGGAAATACCGTTCATAATTTTTCGATTCGGACGTTTGATTTTTAGGGGATTTTCAACCGTAAAATATTTATACGATCGACTTTGATTAAGGTACGATTTTGAGGATTACGTGATTTATTTTGTTTGTACAAATATATTGGAAAAAAATTTATAGAGCGAAATTGACATTCGAAAAGTACCCATAACCAAAAAAAACTTACTCGTATTCAACGAGGAGGGATCTCATGAAAAGTATCTACATCTAGGAATGATACCAGTTATTTGTTGAACTCTTACGAAATCCTTCATTCATTTTAACTTCCTTTAAAATGTCGGATTAAAGGTCATTTGCGTGCAAACGGCCACTCAGTACTGAGTGTCAGAAGCACCGAGCAATTTTGTTCGTGGCCATAAACACAAACAGCTTATTAAACCGATGGCTCTGTTGATCGAGGTAAATGTTTTCCAACTACGAAACTCCGACGACACGGTGTCCAAATGTATCAAGGAATTAAATATGTCTTGTATTATGTATTGACAATATATCTTTTAATAATCGCAGTGCCTTTAAAATAATATAATATACATTTGTTTAACCTGACTGAACTAGGAGTCTATGCATGACCTAATCATTGTCACTTCCCGTAGTTTTAGTTTGCCCCTTTTTAAAAGTATGAAGTTTCATTAGATTCGTATTATTCCCCGGAGTGAAACCTCTGATAGAAAAATGTAAGGAATAATAATCGTACAGTCAGTTGGATTTTTTTTAAATAGACAGGAAAATATATAAAGTTTAAATGTACTCGTAGTTCACCTGAAACACTGTGTCCGACACAAAGGTCCGTGTTAGAGTTAAAGAAACAGTCGGAGGTAGGAACCCGCGCCAGTATTTTGCACACCGCGTTAATTATACCGAGTTAATTAATACAAAACATTACGTTTTGGGCCGCGCAGTCAGCGATTAATAAAGTCAGGAAATTAATGTTTTAAAAGATAGTATTATTGAGGTATTTATCATCTTAGACCAACCATCTTTAAATGCAGTTAGCAAAAGGGGATTTACTAGATTTCCAGTAGAAGTAGTGTCATGAAAAATATGATGATTGTCAATCAGAATATCTTGTCAAAATTAATGATGAATGAAATTTTAAGTGAAATTTTATACTTTACATATTACGATTTTTCAATCATCTCTAATTTCATGGCCCCAAGAATATTCTAAAAGCTTAACAAGCAGGTAGTTCGCTATCAAAAATCATTTGGCGCCCGCCTGCGAAGCCGCTTCGGGAAATTACCCCGAGCTTAATATTTACTTTTAATTCAAAATTTTATTTCAAACGCCTCTTGCCGCTTACACTGCGAGCGTTTCTCGTTATTTGTTGAATTTATTTAACTCTATCGTTTCCTTCCCTCGTATTATTTTAACACGTCGAAAGTAAAATAGAGGTCCCTTTATTCTGGTCTTCTAAATGTCATAATATTTTCATCTTCTTAAATTACTATGTTTTTTTAAAATATGAACGAAAATATTCAGATAAAGTACTTCTCTACGAAGACAACTATCTGTTAGTATAGATTAATTAACCATCCATGACCATAAATTCTCAGTATAGTAAAAAAAGATTTGGTCATAAGAATTTCTGAAAAGAAAAACTTACAGCCAGCTTGTGAAAACTAATTTAAAAAAAAAAACTTAATTATTTTTACGTCAAATAGTGTTACTGTTGGCAGCCCTTGCGGTGTTTACCGAGGCGAATTAGAGTTTAAATAAATACGGGCCCCGAAACAATTTGCATCTAGATGTGACATTAGACCGTCCGGTTATCTTTTTGCGAATGTAACGACGCTGACCGTCGGTCAAATTACAGACAATCGCATTTATACGGAGCGAAAAAGTGCCCCTCATTGTTTTAACTGTCCTATGTACGGACGAATTTAATTTGGCTTTGTGTTTTATGCGGGTAGTAAAGACCAATTTAATTTTCTCGGAAAATTTTGATTATTCCAATTGTTTATTTTAGATTTTATTACTGGATTGTTATTAAATAATTTAAATGGGCTTTCATTAGTCGATATGAATTTTTATAAGGTCCTTTGCTCAAGAATTCTCAAGTAAAAAAATTGACTTGTTTGAGTGAATTAGGTTCACAATTCGATGTATTTACGATACCTGATATCTACATCAGAATATTGTTTTTTAAATCACTAATTTCAACTGCACTTCTATTACAATAACCAGGAAAAACAAAAAAAAATAGTTTTAATAATTCTGCATACGAAAACAATTGTCTGATCATTTGAAATGACAGTTAGTACTACAATAAGTTAAATATAATCAATAGGAATATATTTATACATTCTAAGACATGTTTAATTGAAATCTAGATATTCTAGTGCCACCACTTGGTGGGGGTCAACGACCCCGCCATGAGCACGACGCATGACAGCTTCCTGTCCCTACGTCTAGCTCGCACGTAACTTTAGCTGCAGACATATGGCAACTCGTACACAGATATCTATTTAAATATTATATTGTTACGTTAAACATTTCTGTAGGTCTTGTCTTTAATAGTATTAATATAAACTGAGCAGTAAGAAGTCACCGAAAACCAAACGAAGAAGTATCAAAAATTTATAAGGTTTGTCGGGTAAATGCGATTCATGGTTTGTAAAAAAACATAAGCGAGATTAAGTTTTACAAGTTTAGTGTTAGTAGTTTTCGTCTAGCATTTTATCAATATGATTTGTACAACAGTACCAAATATTCATTGAAAAATGAAGCCAAACACGAAAGAATTTAAAACGATATTAATAATTGGAAAAACATATTTATTTCTGTACGACGTAATAATATAAAATACTACCAGAAAAATGTATAAAAAAATTTAACACGTCTCGAAACATTAAACATCGGATTTAAGACTAATGAAAAAAAAAGATGTAATTAAAACTGGCAGCCCAACACATCGGACGGAAGTCGACTATTGTGGCGCGGATGGGCATCTGCAGCCAGCGCGTCTCACACGCGAATTAATATGATTTCATTCACATACGACCACCAGCTGGATTTAGCTC
>JAABKM020000001.1:1232485-1242654 GCA_016277805.2 Papilio aristodemus | reverse complement strand
TACAACAAATTAACAAACAAATTTCGTTCAATATAGACTTCGCTTTTTAAAATAAGGTTCGTCAATTAAATCCAATTTAACGTGTACTAATAATTATTGCTAAGAGAACTTGCAGTTGTAAAATAATATAGACAAATACAAAACAAATAACTATCGCTCCGATTGGTATATTACGTATTTGTTAGTAATAAACCTTAAATTAATTTTTATTCCAGCTTTAAAAAAACCAAAACTCGTGATAGACGAGTTGACTCTTCGAGTAATGTTACCAATTATATTTTTAGCTTAAATTATTTATTCAGAGTTCGCAGTCCCAACTTTACTTGAAATGTTAATAAATGAGCATTCAAAAGTAGAACGAAATTATTTCGCAACTTTCTCTGTTATAAGGTTCGTTACTCTCCTAAGCCTTTAATGTATTATGGTCTTAAAGAATAAGGCACTGATTGAATCGTCTTTGATGACACGAACATGAATGAATCATTAACATTACTTAGAATTAATTTTGAACTTTATTAGCTTTGCACTTGGGAATCTCATAGTGGTTAACTGGTAAACCTGTGTCATACAGTTTTCGCGTTT
Organism: Papilio aristodemus; assembly: GCA_016277805.2. NCBI lineage: Eukaryota > Metazoa > Arthropoda > Insecta > Lepidoptera > Papilionidae > Papilio > Papilio aristodemus. Next base: position 1,242,072 of record JAABKM020000001.1, on the reverse strand, counting down.
CTAGAAACATGCAATGTATAACAGTGTTACACAAATATATTATTAAATAATGTGCAGTTTATCACGGTACGACTGCATCACTGAGGTCTCGAGTTCGAATCCCGTGTCAGGTAAAGTAATATTGAGTTTATTCAATTCGATATCAGTAGAATGGAACATCATCATCATCAACTTCGAGGAATACAAGCATGTATGTAGACAAGAATGTATGTAGGCATGAGGTATGTTTTATTATATATCGGTTTTAATTAAAATACATGTGGCTGTAATGTATGTTCGTTCACAATTAATTAGTGATTGTTCAGGCGTGAAACATCCTGTCGATAGATATGTTATCTTAATTAGTGAGGAATTAAACAATATTCACAACGGCTTGATTAGTCTATGTTGTGATTATCGTTACTATATTTATTATGTTTTATTAAGTATTTTGATTTGACTATTAATTAACACTTGGTTTAGCTCGTTGTAGAACAGTTGAATCCTTTTAATATCTAGCAGGCTACATCACCAACTATTAAATAAAAGTAATGATAGTGTTTTTCTAGCATTATACCGGGCATACTATTCGTGTATATGTAATATGAAATGTAAGAATATTTTAGCATTTTCATCTTTTTTCAAAATTGTTTAACGTGATTCGTTTCTCTACAATTACATTTTCAAACGCTTTTCCTTTGATTTTTAGCTTCGTCGTTTTTGTCATTTAACCGCAATCGTTTGATGATCAAATCGAATTAGGGAAGGAGAGGATTGGAAAGAAATTTGTAAGAGAATTCGAAGTAAGAATTTTGATTAATTTCCAGCAGTAAAGTTTATACTTCAACATTTATACTTACATTTTTATATAATTTCTCCTCGGGATGAGTAGATAAAAAGACATGATGGATTTGTGTTCAGTCTTTTAATGAAACTACGGCACTGCGCAGTATTAGCAGTGAAAATAGCCAATAAACTGCTGTAAATTAAAAAAAATAAAAACAATTTTGAAGGTTATCGTGGCACGAGCTAGTCGCAAACTAGCCGTTCGATTATTGACGAGCGCACGATAAGTTCTTTCATTCTCTTTATTCTCTTCGCCGCGAAATACTGCTGGTCGAAAATAATTCCATAAAGTGCTTTAGGGGAATACCAATAACAACGATGGGTTAGATTTTGTTTCGAGCTCTGTCATGTACAGTGATAAGGGAATATCCATTGCAGGTATGCGGTTATTTACCTTAGTCTGTTCATCCAATCTGCATGGATACATTCACTAGAAAGTTTTCTTAAAAAATACAGGAGGTTTGATACATGACTGCTGGATTTTTTTCGTTAAAATTTTCGTATTATATTTAATTGAATTTATAGAGCGAATGAGTTCGTACCTGCTTTACTATTGCATGTTCAAACAGTATTTGATGCCGCAGTCGTCATTCAAGCACGGAATGGCTACATTTGCCACACCGGGCAATATCTAATACTATATGCAGGTGAAGCTTCGCGTGCCTGTTCTTTATCGTCTACTTATTTGATAGCTTACTGTGGTTAATCGCAATAACAATGTATTATTGAAATAAATAAACATTATTGCCCTTTCGAGCGTTTTTATTTTACAGAAGAATTTTAATTTATAACTTGCAATATTATTCCATATGTCTTTTGTAGTGAACAAAATACAATATATTTGTTTGCAGTGAAAACAAATATATGTGAATAAAACAAAAATCTTGCCCTGACCTGGTATCGACTTAGCGCTTAACTTAAATAAGCGAGGATACACAAACAGTGGGAGTAAAGTAAGTTTCCATTAAGTAAATTCAATTTGTACGATTCACCCCCCATCGATGTATGGACGTGTTTGTTTCTTCCGTTGGTTCAGACACTTTGCTGTTGTTTGTTATCTATTTAGTCTCGCTCCCAAGATCGCCATCATTTACTTTATGGTTTGATATAAGTTAGATTTAACCATTTGTGAAGTTGTGGATGTAAATTTCCAATTGTTATATAAAACTTATTTTAGGAAAAAATTTAACTATACATTACAGGAAAATTTAGCCTTCGTATATAAATTAATAAAATTTTTTGACAAAATGTCGTTTTAAACGGCCTTTTTATAAGAGAGTTCAATAAAATCCCAATGTAAGCCACAATTTATTGAACAGTGAACAGTGTCGTTTAATTGTTTTAATCTATATCTTTAGTTACCTTAAAAAACAATGTTCATTCATCTAGATTGTCAGCCGAGTTATCGTGAAAGCGGTAATCCTAGTGTTATGAACGACTGCTACACACGGGTATATTTTTTCGTTAAATTTAATTTTGCATTGCAATGCGGTGTGCCAGTTTCAGCGCATGTTGACGTGAAGGCGGGGTGTTCGTCCGAGATAGCCGGCACGCACCAGCGGGTAACTGGAGTTACAAGGATTAGGCTTATTTGGAATTGACACTAAAAATATATTATTTTTATCTTAAATATTTTAGTATAAAAATTTAAGTCTATCATCGCATTTTAATGTCTTACTAAAATAAAGTTTTTTTTTATTCATTCGTCGCATACAGTTTTATATAAAATAAAATCAGCGTAAATTGAAATAGGTATTCGTATTTTTGCGCTTTATCAAATTATTGTGCTACCATAAATCCGCAAGCAATCCATGCAACATGCAATATCAAAAACTTTCATACGTATATTTCATATATATGTTTACGTCTGTATCTTTAATAACGAATAATATGTTAACACCGTGGTTTACTTATTACCATTTCTAGTATCTTTATCTTAGTGTTCTGAACATTGCATCCACGTTTATACAATGTTCTTGCATAGTGTAATAGTTAAAATCCTGCCCGAGAATATTCTTTGTATACTTTTACAAATTTAATCCACATGCTCGGATGAATATTCGTAAATTAATATTATTAAAAAAATGCCAAATTAGGAAAATCTGCTCATACGTTGCATTAAAATTTTAAGAGGAAACATCCCAATAAAAATAGTAATGCATAATAAAACACTTTTTTAACTAACAAATGATTTAATCAAATAACATGTTTTCTGCAATAAACGCAATGATAAATACATACGTTGTGTTCGAGCGACAGGCGTATCTCCAAAAGTAAACTACTCGTAGCTTATATGATTATAAACTTACTATATTCACAGATCCAATATATTTCAGAAATTAATTGCTTCAACTTGCCGCGAGCAATTAGGTAACACCCGGCCGGTTCTGAATTTATTATCGCTAATAGAGATGGACTGTAACTGTGTTATTTAAATCGCACCATCTAATAGCTTTTACGGCGAAAGCACTTAAAATTAAAGGCAAATTGAGACTCGAATAAACTTTATAATTACATTTATTTATATTGTTTACTTATTAAACAATGACTAGGTTTTTCATTTACTGCCTCGGTGGCATCACCGTGTTACGTATAAGGTATTGCTGCTACGCTGGGGTCCCAGGTTCGATACCCGGGTCGGGGAATACAGGCGTGAGATATATTAATGATTCATTAAGTTCCTTCCCGATTCCCGAAGTTTGGAATTTGTGCCCGATATAGCGATAGTCTCGCCCCCTATCACATTATGGAAAGGAAAAATATATAGCGAAATGTGGATGCACTAGTTGCACCTCTCCCTACCGTTTCGGGGAATACAGGCGTGAGATATGTTTTTTTAGGTTTTTAATTGATTGCCGAAGACAGTTGGCGAAAACCTGTATCTAAAACCTAAACGACCTAACCCAAACTAGAAGGAAAAGTGCAGGGATATGATTATGATTATAAAAATTCATGTTTATATCTTTTATCCTCTTTAATACACAATTAAACATTAAACTGAACTGCGATATTTGTACAATTCCGCAATACGCAAGTAATACGATTTGAAATTGTTGAATGCAGTTACTCAAGGAGACAACAAGGTTTATTTGAGTTCTAGTTTAGTTTAATTTAGGTAACGTTCGTCAACAGACCGCCGCACTCGTGGCGCGTCTTGTATTAACTTGTTGTTTGCTACGAGCTTACCAATGATGCTGTCTTGGAATTGCGTCTTGACTCTTCTGAATGTTAAATTATAATTTTAATGACAATGTATCTAGTATCAGTTATTCTTTGTACCAATAATAATTAAAATATGCCATACTTTTAAGAAATTATTAATCTCAAATATAAGAGCTTTGGAATTTACGATCTTAGAATTCACAGGCCGGTTACCAAGGTATCAGACTATAATGGTCTAAGCAGAATAATTAAAACTTGGTAATAAGTATAAATGCCACTTTCACAATTAACGGTCGTTTTATCCATCTGTCCCGGCACTTTGAAGTTAAGTCGTGAAACGTTTGAAATAAAGCAATAACGTCACTGTGATTTATAATAAAAAAAAGTTAAAAATAGATTCACAAAGGGAGTAAATCATATTCGATATATAAAATATTAATACTGCATGTTATTTTAGCACCTTTTACGTTTTACATCTTTATAATGTTCAAGCACTTACTTTACGCATTATATCTTCCTATGCAACATTGAGAAATTGTGATTTAGAAGCGAGTCTATCTTAATTAAGCAAACGCGTCTACCAGCGCCGCCTGCCTCAGCGTCCAGTAGAGGGACCACAATTGAGCTGTCGGCGCGATATCAAATACGAAGGACCAGCTACTAAAGCTTTCTTGCTCTGGTCCCTTTTAAACTGGATTAGGATGTGTTACATTACACAAACTATATGTATTTGTTTAATGGAAGAAAATTACAAACTATCTTAGTATTGTGACATATTACTTTTAAGTAAGCAAATAATAATAGGGAATTTAGTGAAATATACTCTATGACTCATTGAGTTTCCTGCCATAAGTTAAGTCATCACTAAGTTAACTGACGTTTACACTTATAATTTTTCGTTACGTAATGAAGTTTAATGAAAGCTATTTTCCAACGAAAATATTTTCCATTTTACAGCAGCTTTAAGAAATAAACGCAATTTGTTGTTATTAAGGCAATATGAAATTTTATGAAATCTGAAAAATTCACCTTTGTTCCGTGTTTAAAAGATTTTATTTTTAATGAGGGTTTGTTGTGTACTTGGCTAAAGATTTAATCTTTAAGTGTAATATATTTTTTATTCTACATCGATAAAAGATGCAACAAATAAGGTGTCATATAACGATCAATTATCTCCCGTGCAATATTTATGTTGATGTGTATTTATGTACATTTATATTTTTCACTTTATAAATTTGCTTTGTGATGACAAAACAATGTCTAAGGTTTGGAAATTTTGAATAAATGTGTCGAAATTTAAATACTATCTTAATATAGTCTTAGAATATCTATGAAGAAGTCATTCACAATGTAACGGGGTTTATCTCGCGTGCCGCACGCACGGCTTAAATTGATTGCTTCTCTATCAGGGACTAGAGAACAATGAAACTATAATCAAAGCCATTAAACTAACCTATCCTCGCTAATATTGCCATACAATTGTATAAATTCGTAGATTTTAAATATATAATACATTCTTTATTAAAAAGTGTCTTACAATCCCTGAACATGGATGTATTTATGTAAATTGTTAATTTCTAATTTTTATATAGTTACTAAGTACGGACAATGTACGTTAATATATGTAAAACACTTTATCAGTCAAGACTTAATAGATATTTTAATTTCATCGATGCCAATAATTTTACTTTTACTCCAGACCGTAAAATTAAACTGGTAGATCACCGACTAACATAGTAACTTAATTTTTGATTATGTTGCAAGAAGGAAAATATCTGAAATTCAAATCTTTTACGCTATAACGCTCGCAGACGCAAATCAAATCCGGGCGCAGTTTGAATGTGCATTGTTGAATTAATTGAAGCCGGCCCGACTGAAACTGGCATCTCGACGCGAGATTCCATCGCCGCTTTGACTGGATTTTGGTAGAAACGTTTCCGCTCGCTACCCATTTCTCATCTAATTGCTTAAGTTATATTAGCCGTGCAGCTCAGATATTAGAACATCTAGTCAACAAACTTGATCGAGATTAAATAATTTAACTTTAGACGTCGTTTAATTTTAATATCTACCGAGGAAAATTTCTCTACGTCTTAGACTTTAAAGGTTTTATGAACATATATCGTAACTCTAGGAACTCGCTCTAGCTTCGTTCAGCTACAAAGAAAATAAAAAATACAATATAGTTTAAGTTATTCCCTAGAAGGACTTACTGTTGCCGTTTTTCTGTTATTGGTGCAAGAGTTTTGAAGTTTTTTCGGGGTAAACAAAGTTATAATAAATGGTTTTGCCTCGTCCTAAACTTAATTTGGTTTATAGAAACTTCAAGTAAGACTCAATTTTTCAAGGCATCGATGTATGCATTTAAAATATGTGCTACGAACTTAGTACATTGTAGAAGATATTACTAAACTAGCATAAAGTAACATGTTTCCTGTTACTCTTGACTAAATATTTATATCTTATTTCTAATCTCAAAGATATGTAGACTTAAAAAAATACTTGTAACAACATTAAATGGAAAATTCGTTATTTCCAGCCAATTATTGGAAGCAGTAATTCATCCTAAGTCCACACTGCACTCTTGCAGTCTGCAATCCATTCCGAACAAACACCTTTATTAATGACCTCATCACGCTCGTATTGTACTGTTCTGATTGATGGTACTTTTCAATGAGATTTTATAACGTATTTTCTTAAAAGGTTATATACTACATTCATTCTCTTTTGTTTCTTAATGATCCTAATAAGTTGTTCAAAATGATCTTAGCTGCGGTTATTATTTTACAATTTATATATAATTACAAAACAAAAATTCTTTATCTTCTCAGTTCTGTTCGTGGTATTTGTCTGGCAAGTAATAGAAATTTCGTTTTCAGTTGCTACCGCCAAAACGATATAGCGGTATTCTTGTTAAACATTAATTAATTTAACTTTTTTATACTGCATGATGGAAACAATAGAGTATAAATTTCGTCAATTTGGGCTTAAAATTCTATTGACGCAGAAGGCGCCTTCACTCGAGATAGGGTCGCGATATGACGTTGTAATTTTAATAAACGTCTATTACTGTCTCGTTTCACCCTTCTGGCTGTCTGACTTTATTGCTTTTTCATATATTTTGATGCCTGCGAAAACAATTTCTTAGCTATCATATAATTAACAGTAGCTATGGTCCAGTAGAATTATTTCCATTTGAAGTCATAGGTGATGTGGGTGTTAGTGTCATTTAGACGTTCAATTAAAAAATTGATCGTATTGTAAATAGACATCTATTACTGAGTAAATGTTTTACTGAGGATATGTGTTACTTAAAGTTAAGAGATTACGTTAAGTATTGGTAGATGGTTATTGTATTGCGTAATTATATTCACTGGGAACTAGATATCACAAGGCAAGTAAAATTTAAAATGATCTTAAAATACAAAAATTACATTTAGGGATAATTACAAGGAACATTGTGTATAAAGGTCGCATAATGTATGTTAAATTTATCTCATACTGCGAAGTTTCACTACCCTCTTGTTTGTAATGTAAGCCGCAATCGGGGCTGTATTCACTGACGTCTTTTTTCAACGCAAATACACGTTGTAAAAACAACGACAGAATAAATACCGCTTTAAAAAGTTTAAAACTGCGAGCGCTTTGACATGCGACTGTTTGATTACAGTACAAATTTACGAATAAATATTTTTTGTTCATCATTTTCTGTTTGTCGTACGGTTACACTAAATATGTTACAATTTAAAAACGTACACGTTTTTCAGCTTTAGATTCGAGTAGCGTATAAATGTAGTTATTTGGTAAATTCTAAGTGTGAAACTTTTCATCTATTACTTCTTAATCACTATGTTATCCAAGAATTTGTTGGAAAGCCACCTATTTAAATCATGTTTTCTTGCTATTGGAAGAATAGAAACATTTGTTAATTTGTTCGTAAAGGTAACATTTGGTAAGTGCACAGTAAAAACATCATCACGAGCCATACCGGAGTTCGATACGACCCGTAAAATGTTTTACTGCTACTTTCTGAACAATAAATTATCATTTTCACAACGAAATAAATTTTATACCAGCCGTAAAGTGTTACAAATGTTCTCTTAATTTTTTTATGATAATTTTATTTGAAAATTGTCGGAAATTTGTTTGTAGTTTATTACGAACATCATTTATATCCTGATTATGCTCAAAGTCATGGACTGTTTTTGTCAATGATTATATTTTTACTTTTATAGTTATCGATTTAAAGATTAAGTGATACTTATCCGTTGATTTTTTTAGAGGCTTGCAGTTTAACGAAATATGCATTAATGGTGGATTTCAAAGGATTAGTTCTTTATAATTTTATCAAAAACTGTATAGAAATATTTGCTAAAATTTTTGCCCAGACTGTACAGTATGTTGTAAGGCTATGTTATTATGATCATGTGATAAATAAATTGAAACTCTCAGTTACTTAACACGGTGACCATTGATTCCGCATAGTATTTGTTATTCTAATTTTATAACATTCACCGCTGAACTTAAAGCACTTAATCAAGTGTAATACAGTGGAAGCTACAGTATGTTTTATATGAGTTTGGAACTATTCGAGTTCGCTTGTCATACATATCAGATTATCATTACTCTGAAAAAATCTAAAAAAATTTAGTGTTAAGCATAGGAAAAAGAAAAGTATCCCTGCATTTTTGCTTCTGGTAATTTATTTTCGGAAGGAATACGCTTGAATCATTTGCTAGGGTGATTTATCTTAGAAAGTCTTAACCAATGTCTATTGTATATTTTTTTTCAGTCAGAATAACTTTTAACTAATGCATCTTTTAAACTGTTTCAAAAGAAATTTCAGGAATTATCGAAGTTTTAATATTAAACATTGCCCTTTCAAAGGAGTTTTGTAAACGAAATGCCGGAGCTTAAAATTAAATTTTTACTACAAAAGGGATCCTAAATATTTCGTTTGGTAATAATAGAGGAGAATTGCAAATGTAATGTTACAATCGTTTATTTCGGTGAATGGATTTTTTAAGACGAATAATAAACGAAAAACAATAACTATTTTTAGAAACAAAAAACTTTAGGTGGATGGTGCAAGAATGTAAAATTAATATACAAAACTTATTGTGAGTAACATGTGAAAGTCAAAGTCAAAGACAAATTCATTATAATAGGAAGAGGCAGGTTTATCCTTTTCGCGATCCAGATGTCTTGCTTTGTTAATTTCTCAAGCCAGATAAAAATATTGATGTTTTAAGTCCTTTTAACATATATGAAACGTCAGTAGCTAAAATGTAAGACTATTTGCCCTTTACCACAATCTGGTGATATATAATTGAGTAAATAAAATAATAATATGAAATATCACCTGCCTATTTGTCCGAGTCACGTATCTGTAATTGTTTTTGCAAGCTTTCAGCTCGATCTGATCTGCTCTTTCATCTTGGCGATACGTGACAAAGCCGCGGTCACGCTTCCAGCGATATGTTTGCTCCAAATATGATTATATTGTTTGTACTTGTTTCCCTCTGTGACGTTACTTTTCAATTATTTTTTATTGAATTCTTTATTTACTATCTTGATTAAATTGTTGAAATAAGTTTTTT
>JAABKM020000001.1:1204276-1215367 GCA_016277805.2 Papilio aristodemus | reverse complement strand
AATGCCTTTACAAAAATGTGCGTTACGTGTTTACTTTCATAGGTTTATTAATGTTATTAATAAAATGTCCGTCTTATTTACATTTTTCAATTTTAATACAAAAACTCATGATATAAAATAAAATGTAACAACATAAATCAGAACGAAATAAATATACGTACGTATGAAAAACAGTGTCCACTTGAAAAGTTAAACTCACTGAAATGAATATAATGCTGTAAAAGTTTCTATGGATATGTCCGTAGCGTATACTTAGTTCAGAGGTGGCCGACATAAACTATGAATAAAACATTAGTTTCTCTTTGCAACATGAATATTTTTAAAACTATTCGAGTTTGATCTGAAACATAATGTGCTTAGATGTTTGCATAGTCTATTTTTGTTTGGACATTCAAGTTTTGTTTAATAACACCTATCATAACTGACACGTGCCTAATCAAAATTTAATCGGTAACTTAGCGTGGTTGTGCAATTAAAAGCGTAGACATCGACGTAGGCGTAAGTAGATCTGAAAGTGCATTTCCATTATAACAAATACGCTACATATATGTACAAATGTTTCTATTTCATTTTCTGTACTAATGTTATGTAGAGAAAAGATCGGATTATTTGTTCTGAGAGAACTACTCAATTTATTTTAAAAATTCTTTCACAAATAAAAAACTTTTCTATTGGCTAGTAAAGCCTAGGTTACTCGTTACATTGTTGCTATATCTATCTATTCTTGCGAATTTAAGGTGGGTTACTAGTATTTGAAGGATTTTAAAGCTGGATCTAGAATCTATATTATATTCAAGAATTCATTAAAACGAGTATAATTTTAATACAATTTATTTATAACCAGAGTAAGCAACAAGCAAAAATATCTAGTTACTTGATATCAATAGATAGTTACTTGATATATACAAGGGACAATTCTAATGAATGTTAATAGTGATGAATGGTAGTGAGATATGATTATTGTAATCACTACTCGGTCTAATAAACATATGCTGTTACTGCTTTTGGGATGTGCCCGTATTCCAAATGTAAACCGTGTACGTAATATTAATAGCATATTAATATTAGAACATAATCACAAACACAAGTCATTACATAAATTAATATAAGCATCAAAACTGATTAATCGAGTATAGAATCAGTTTTGGCGCTTTATTGACACAAGACACCAAAACGTCAGAGGCTGTTGACTCTATGAGATTGGATACACAAATTGCACGCAATAACCGTCGGTGGATCGAAGTTTCAGCAGATTATATTTGCCTTGCTTGCTTTGATAGGGCTGTTTAGAAGTGTTCTTGTTTCTTCATAGTATTTGAAATATATAAAGTGTCTCTTTATACATACATATCAATACAAATATGGGATGTGTAAAGTTACCGGTACCAATGTTTTGACTGTGAGTTACTCTACTCTTACAATTGGTGCTACCCATATGTAAGTATAGATTTGGGTCTAGAGTTTCGAATACTGTAAATAGACAAAAATATTATACTCGTGAAGAAAATTTAAAAAGTTTTGTCTCGGCCTTAAAATTTTACCGTGTAGAGTTATCATCCATCCGTGATTAAAACGTATTGAAATAATAGGCATCGATTTCAGGCAATTTCAATAACAATTCAAATATTCAGTAAAATTTTGTTGGGGAACGAATCCATGTTGTAATCAATCAAATTCGTTCCCCCAAAGGCAGCATTGTATGTATTTACATTACAATAAGGTATCAGGTGCCTCATTTAAATAAGTACTTAAGCGTTTCAATGAGATTTTCTTTTAAATGTATTTATTTAAACCTATTTATAGAATAGGAATCTATCTTGAAAATGTACTGTTTTTTTTTTTCGAATTTTTATTTTGTAAACTAATTTTCAAAACTTTTTGTTGTAATGTTTTTAATCGTTTAAAGGATTTTGGGATAATAATAGATTACACCTTGAGAAAGGCAAAGGTCAAGAGTTTCTTGTATACCTAATTTATATAAAAAAAAGTTAAAAATTTTAAGCACCAAGTTTCAACACGATCAACTGCTATCTCCGTTTTTTATTAAAAGTTCTAAATTCATTTTTTGATTCGTTTTTAAGAAGTTTTAGTTGTAAGAAGGATTAAGTTCCTTGGTTTAGCAAGCTAAAGGCATTATAGGACCTAGTGCCACATAAAGAAAAACGCCTACAATGCAATTATGATAAATGTGTACTAAACAAACAATATGCTATTTCAGATGTCTATTCTATTTTTGATAACGGATCAAGTTAATCCCGGGCCGCATCTTTCTTCATACTCAGAGAACATCTCTTGGGGGCTTTGCTAGATTTATGCGGTACGTGCTTGAATTTTAGAACGGAAAGGAACAATGGCGTTAGGAAGTTCTCTCGCTGCTGTCATAACTTGTCTAAGCTAAGGTTTGTGTCATCGTATATAAAAAGTCACTTTAAATGTTGAAGTTATAGTAGTGAGTAACTACAATATCTTCAACTTCCAACCTACTTTTAGTAGTAGTGAAGAGCACATGTAACCTCTCTTAACTATAGTTCACTTACGTTTCACCTCTCTGCGTGCGTTATTTGTATAGAATGCGGTGAAATTTAAAAAGAATAACTACATAGATTAGCTTTTTACAAACACAAGTATACACACAGATACATAAAACAGCACACATGAACAGTTACATTAATTACATAAAGTTTGTCGTTAAATTTCGTTTACCCAATTAAACACAGTGCATGTAACGAACGAATGGACAGTACATTAATAAATTGAACTGCGCTGCACAAGCATCTAACAAATCTACTATGTCGGCGAGCAATTTATATGAAATAGTTTAGCGCCGAGACGAATAAATCTTTAATAAATTATTCAGATTCATAACAAAATCTCTGTTATAAATAATGCAGGTCCGCTCAGTGTAAGAAAATTGTTATGAAAATTTTAAATTTAGCTATATTATTTGTTGATTATTAAACGGCGCATTTAAGTTGCAGAGGTAAATAAATAAATTTTAAACAACTCAAATTGTCTAGAAGGACAAGTAGAGATCTCGCAATTCTATATGTGTCAGATAAAATAAATTGAATGTTGCTACGTCTCATGATCAGATGTCTAGTTTATAAATAAATAAAAAATAACTATAGGAAATCACAGCATAAATAATTTCATTAACAATCGCGTTATTGGACTCAAAGAAGAACAAAGCATTAGGTACCTGTCTGTTACTGGCTTTTACTCGTCAACTAAAAATTACGAAGTATACAGGTCATCACATTCATGAAGCGACATCCGCACAAAGAATAATTAGTTATTATATCGCAGACGTTTCCCTATACTCATGTTTCTGTCATCACTCGGAGTAATAACGTCCCGGCAACAGGTGATCTGGCTACCGGCCAGGGAACCGACAGGTCAAATACCTTCACGTCAGGATATGTGAAAGTAGATTTCAAACTAATACCTTTATATTTTACCGATCGAAGCTTTTTGTACCCGAGAAGAATCGTCTTGACTTCAAGTTGACGTTAATAATTGGTTTACTGTAATATGGAATATTGCTTGTTCTTGCTATCCTCAAGGATTAAGGAGATATCGAGATATCCAAGCATTTTACATCTCTTAAGTATTTGTATTTATAAGTATAAGAAACTAAACCATACATTCTCAATTATAGTCACATTATTTCTCTAAGCCCATAATTTTTTATTCTCACAAACAAACTGATAGCTGATGAAACGTAAATTGTATACGCACCTAGTCCAGGCTTTGCAATAAATAAGTTACACAAGATTAATTATTCTAACATTCAAATTGCATAAGATCAGCCGTTGTGTGCGCTATAAATACACCGGGTGTCGCGCGACAAACCGACCTAAATTATTTACGCATACTACAATTGACTAGAACTCGTCTCGATACACTAATGTGCCCTTAAAGACGCCTGTCTGTTAACAAATATTTGGACACTTGCCACGATCGGTGGTAACCTTACCACGTTGGCAAAGATTAGTGGGCGTGTTAATTGTAACATTTTCCAAGTAGGCGGAACTATTGTTTTGTTGGCCAATCGAATGTCTGTGTGTATGTTGTAAGAAGGCGTTAGCTTTTGTACGATCCTGTGTCGACAGTTTATCTATATTGTCTCTCTTTAAATGAAATTAATAGATTCAACATTCTTGTTGCCAAGAAGAACTCTGAACACAATAAAATATAAAACAGGTTTACACCGACATGAAAATGTAGACACAAGCATTAGTTTTTGTTGTAGTGATAATGAACAAGTTTAACTCTGTAAGTATCGCGTCCTTGCAGTACAACTGTAAATTAAAACTGTCTACATACTTTTATTTCTGTTTTTATCTCAAGAAAGGTTTCCATATTCTATATCTACTTCTACAAATATTTTCCTATCAATCGAGTTTATTTAATGACAAATGTGACTGATATCATGTCGTAACACCGCGTAACATTACCAACAAATTTTAAAATTAGTCTCTGTTTACGAAAGGGGTACCCTATTATACCTGCTTTATAAAAAAATATCAATAAAAATTTACGCAACATATAACAACGCTATGTTAAATTATAATAGAGCAATTATCGTCTTATTTACAATATTTTTGTTTTCGATAAAAATAAAGTTCAAATGAAACAAACTATCAAAACAGTCCTAAAAATGATGTCAGCTATATTCACTAAGACATATATATTTCTGTTTTATCGGTGTTATATCCATTTGTTGTATACAAATAGTATAAAAATGAATTGTGCTTGAACTGCGACAGGCACGAAACGGCTCTTTATTTAACGAAGAACAAAAGGCACAAAACTTCCGACCACGTTATCGGACAGGATGAAACATTTGTTATGCATGCTAATTACGAATTAAATTCGGCGAATTGTAACGTAAAATAAAAGAACACATCTGTGTGAGTCAGAAACTAAGAACATTCTCTCAAAATTTGTTAAAAGCAATTTCGAACGACGAGTGTGGATGACTCATTTTATAATTAAAACACGAATGTTTCTTAAAGTGTTCTATATGCGGCGGGCGCTTCAGCAAGCTCTCAACTTTCTGATGTTTCACGTGTAGTATGTGTCACTCAAATTATAAGCGGAAAGCGGACTAGAATCTGTTCATTAAAATCGAAACAAATACTAATGTTCATTTGAATAAATAAGGACTCGATCCAGTACCCAAAGGAGTAGGTAGAGATCAAGGAATTCCATTTGGCATGGTTCTAGCATAGCATATCATCTCTCGCTTCCTCTATATCTACGTTTACATACCGTAAATTTCATTACTGAGAATAAAAATTTTAATACGCTTCGCAAGCAATCACTTTATGATATTAATACTCTTCTTATAAAAACGAAAATTGATCAAAGTTTAATTAAAATGTGTAATAAGTTTTTTAGTTTTCATTTAAAGATTAGACCACACACAACTGATTTAAAAACCAAAGCATCCGTTCAGGAATTTTTATTGTTTCCTTCGTCTATCGGCGAAAGAATAGAAAGAGCGATAACAATATACGAAGTGAAACAGATTAGCCGTAATTAATTGGCTTCGTAACATTTGCGCGTTGGCTTTAATCGAGGTGACACAAGTTATTAGCATCAGCTGTGTTCTTTCATCTCTTTGTTTTTAATGATTGTTTAATAAGGTCGCGGAATATAATAACGGCTTTTGTCTCGTTGTTAAATTACGTTACAATTTTGTTTACTAAATTTAGGTTACGTGCAGAATAATATTTTTTCGATTTCATTTTAATTTGTTATTGTTGTTGCTTAGATCTCAATATTTGTTTATCTATTTATCTAATTACCTTTTCGAACAAGAAAGAAAGACATCCAAGGATTAATGTACCAAACTTTTGCAAAGTTTGTCCTGTTATATCTTTGTGTTACTTTTTATTCAAATCAATATTTGTCGACAAATTGTAATGATTAAACACGAATACATGTGTTTTGAACCATGTGTAATTGATTATCGTAGTGATATCAATCAGCTACAGACGACCTAATTGCGTTTAGAACAATAGAATTGGTCGGCGTTTAAACAGTTAAATAGATCACATAGTTTGTGCAAACAAATCTGACCAACCCTCCGAGTAATGTTAAGCTAACATTGAATGAATTATTTAGAAATTCGTACAACGTTAAGCAAAGCTAATTAAGTACTCAACTGCTTGTTAGTGTCGGATAAGCAAAACTCAGAAACAGTCTTTATTAAAGTGGTTTCATAGAAAGTTTTCTTACTATTTAGTTGATGTTTTCAGTCAGTGAACAAACAGACGGTAAAATTCGATTGAATGACAAAACATATAATCGACGCACTGATCCAAAGTTGGCACTTGCGTTCGACAATAAGAGAGCCTTTTCCCAATCCCGCGCTATATCCCGCCAATATTAAATCTGAAGCACACGCCGATTCTCCTTAACTTCATCTTTTATGCCTGTGACCTTTCCGCAATGCTTTTTCCGCCTTCAGTTAATCAATTTATGCATTTTTTACAATTGCATTACTGGACATAAAAGAGGTCCTAACTCTTCGGATTCGGATCCTTTTTTCATTTCATTTAATTCACTCCACTCCTCTAACATGCATTATTTAACAATGATATATGTATATGTTACAGTTTATTACTGAATTAATTTAAGAGTACTTTCCCAATTACAAAGACGTGTCCCCGTCAAGAATGATGACATTAAAAACGTGTCCACTAGCAGACATCGTGAATAGACGTCAAAGAAGCTTAAGATGTTTTCGATTGATGTATTGTTCTATATTTGAATTAAAATAAAATAAAAATCTATTTCGATCTGATTTCCTACTTGTTCCTCGGTGGCTCAGTGGTATCACGTATTACGTGTACGGTACCGCTGCAACGCTGGGGTCCCGGGTTTGATTCCCGGATCGGGAAAATTGATATTGGATTTTTTCAACTTGATATCAGCCCGGAGTTTGTAATTTGTGCCCGATATGGCGATAGGCTCGCCCTCTATCACATTATGGGACGGGAAAACATACGGCGAAATGTGGGTGCACTAGTTGCACCTCTGCCTACCCTTTCGGGGAATACAGGCGTGAGATATGTTTTTTTTAACATGCAAATTAGGTTTGACTTCGCTAAACTAATTGTCATTATTTGTCATAAGTTGTATTTATATTTTTAGCTAAGAAGCTAAAAATAACTAAGAAAGTGTAAAGCTTTTTATTAAACAGCATTAAAAGCTTTGCTATGTAGAAAACTTTTAATTTAGTTTAATAAAAACTTTTACTTCATGAATATGAAGAAACTTTCGAGTCTACTTACTAAAATTAAAACTTAATAGACTACTTCAGTTTCAATTATTTGTTGAATTACTCGAATATAGAGAATACTTTTTTCTTTAATAAGAAAAGTTCTAAAAAACAGATTTAGTTTCATCGATAACCTAATCCTACTGCCAAAATTGGCTCATTTGCTTCGCTCCAGAATTAAATTAAACTTGAAATAAATATTCCTTAAGCTTAACACTTAATCTTACGCCCTCTGCGCATTCTTTGTCCCATCTAACTAAATTTGTTCCATTGATTGATGGATGGAAATGTAAATTATCTACCTCGTGTATTTTGATTTCGTCGTTTCGGCGTTAGAAAAAATTCTTGTTAAACAATCATGTAAAAATATGTTTCTGAATTTAACATGTAAATTTTACAGTGGTATTTTATATTGCTGATGTAAGGTTCTTTTTTTTTAATTTTAAATTGTTATTCATTTTCTAAATTAAATTTCGCGTCATTTAATACATTAAAGTTTTGTATAGTACGTCTAGCTATTTGGATATTGGCCAATTACTATGAAGATATTAGCACAGTCGGCAGTCCCGAACCGCGGTGGACCGCAATATAATGAGTTACTGGCTCATTTAAGTTACTGTCTCATTACTACCACAGATAAAGAAATTTCATGGATACTTAAATGTATTACAAATATTGTCGATAGTTTTCTGCTATTGTTACTTCACGAAATATGTTGTTACTCCAAGATTATTTCTGCTAAAGAGTTCCAAATTCGTTTGGAGACATTTTTTTCGTAAATAATTTGATTTGACCACAAAACCAGCAATAATGTACTTATTAATTATGTCACGTTATAAGATTCATATAATATTAGTAAACCGTGTACTCTTTAACTTTACTTGCTTTAACCAGTAAAATTCACGTACATCATAATCTGAAAAGTCAAGTCTAGAACCATAGTTTAATTCCTGATATTCTGTTTACTGATCGAAGCGGTCAACATTCTTATTACGCATAACGTAAATAGTCTTCCCCCTTTTTTGTTCTAAGGACAGATGGTCTGGCTTGCATCCAAAGCGTATCGATTATTTGGAATGTTGCCAGCCACGAAGTTAAGAAATGGAAACAAATAGTTACATCCGGGCCTAATAGAATAGTCGGGGTAAAGGTCTCTTGGACTACGGACCTTTGACGGATTATTGCCTCACTTTGATATCGGAATGGAACGTGTCGATATAGTACGGGTTTCATTACGCTCTCACTCAAAAATTGTAGCTCGAATCTTTTCCCTTTGTACAAAGAATGCATGGAATTTTTCCGTCTCTGATATTGAAGCTTTGATGATTGATATATTTTACAATTGACAAGAAAAGGATGCGGAATGAAATTCTATATTGTGCATGTTATATTGCGTGTACCAAGAGTAAAGAAATTAAGTTTGGAAAAGAAATGTAATTCTTTCAGAATCTTAATACAAATCTATAACCTGGTTATAATTTTTGATGATGTAAATTAGATATATAAAATGAACATTTTGATAATATTGTATATGTGTAATAAATATGTAAAAGTGTTAATTATGTGAATAAGAGTATTTATACAATAATATTACACAATTACAATACTAAAATTACCAAGGACTGAGATACATACCTTTACAAGCTGTAAAACTGAAATACCTAGTTATCCAGCTTAAATATTTATTTTTAACATCAGCTTCAGCGATATTGCAAATAATGATTCCATGCTGTTATGTAAGTCTACGATCTTCATAAACAACAGTTGAGTAAAACACATCGTCGACGTACACGGCTTTGCTTTTAGATGAAATACTTCGGTTTAACTATGCTAGTGTTCAATTTAATGTTATATTTGTTAAAGATTTTGTTTCTGTGCTTTCTCTATAGCTCATTTTTTTATCTATATCTTTATATTAATTTTGAAATTATTTAAAAATTGTTGCGAAAAAATCACGGTGATTTTAAATGCATTAATTACATATTCAATATAAATAAGTACCCTTGCCCGTAACACACATGGGTAAGGCAGAGACGAGATAGGGTTTGTGTAAATAAATGTCAATTATTAAATATTACTATTTAGGCGAAAGATCATTTTTTCTACTTCAACACTGGATTAGATGTAATTTAACAGGAATTAAGTATGAATTTACGATACTTTTACCTTTTTATAAAACTTGCGTTAAATGGAAGCAGAAGTATTTTTTATTAAAAAAATATTACTGATTCGAAGTAAAGTCGGCATGTTGGAATAAAGAGAGCACTACCGAAACGAGGGAAGCATTACCGGAATGAGGAGAATTCACTGCCAACCCTTTTAGTGTCAAGAATTTTTTGCATTTCTGCAATTTCTGCATATTTTTTTAGAGATCTATCTATCTATCTATCATCGTACATTGAAATAGTTTGTCTTCATAAATTTAAATGAAATCAAGCCATAAACATGTGTATATTTGATTTAATTCGAATATACAACACAACTCGAATTTTTTGCAGTATTTTTATATGTATTCATCTTATATTTAAATAATATTTGCTTATGTATTCTATTCATGTGTAATATTTTTTTAATGTGTATGTTGTATACTTATGTACATAATAAAAGTTCTTACGCACATTTAAATGCTTTAGTTTTTTTAATTGCTTTCTTCCTTTTCAATTAGACAGTGCGGTTATAAATCGAATTCTGATGTCTGAAAGAAAGATCACCCAATTGGCGCTCTGCCAGCCCCGTTGTAGTTGTAAAGGACGCCGTGGCAATGTCTCGTAGACGTCATTAATATTCATTTATTAGCTAAGCTAACGCCTATCCCGATATGTATTTATGTCACCGACCAATTGTGAACTTCGTTAGCTTAGAATCGGACTTATAACGAATAAGTGAATTGAAAACTGAAACTGTGAAATTATCTATTACAAACCTTATTACATTAAAGTTTAAGTCAGAATTAAATAGCTAGTTATAAAAGAATGTTTTTCAAAAATGTAGAGATGAAGTAAAAATCGGGTTTTTGCTCCTGCAAATGATATGAGAAATTGTAAATGGTTAATTTCGTTCATGATCATCAGTTAGTTTATAATAATCGCTAGTGAGATTATAAATTAACAATCTTTGCAATGATCCGGTGACGTATTTATAGAGTACGTGCCTCTAGCTACACTCGAGGGTATTTGATAATGTTGCTGATATGTGTCAGAACGGATCACGTAACATTTTGCTGTAAGCGTAAGCTTCACACTCAATTTAATTAAATTATCTTTGTTCGCATCACTCGAGTTTGTTTTCGCCGTCACATGTTGAAGGTTTTATGTTAAAATTTGAACAGCGTATTGCGTTAATTAAATATGTTTTAAATAAATTGTTTCGACTTTTTTCGTCTTGTTAATGAAAACATTTTGAAAGAATATTATTTTAAATAGTTTCCTTTAATTTCGAGTTATAGAAGTCTTATATTGATCATAGTAGTGACATATTATAGAAAGGCAACACAGGCAATACTCGTAACCGACGAGCATGTAAGTACATATATGTCTTTGCATGAACGTGGAAGAAGTGAAACAGGTGTGCCAGGTAATCGTCAAAGGGAAATCCGTAATCTCTGCCTACCAAAAATATGAAGAACTCCGTTATTACTTATTTATCGAAAGATAAATCAGTTCCAGTTCCTTACCAAGTTCAAGATAAATTAGTAGTGAGTTCCCTTTTATCGACGCAGGCCGCTGTTATCTTGCCTACACATAATAATCTGTAATAATAGCTTCCAAGTTTACCTCGTTTCCCTTCATTGCCAATCTTGG
>JAABKM020000001.1:1012828-1033677 GCA_016277805.2 Papilio aristodemus | reverse complement strand
GTAAAATGTTTGTATGTCATTTTTGTTTAAAAGAGAGACTCCTGACACCTAATACCTAGTAGACTCGATAATAAACAGGACTCGCCAATAATAGATAGGTAGTTACAATAAGTACTTGTTTATATTAGAATATACACAAAAGTATGTATTAAAATAAAAATTATTCACACAACACTGCTATTGTACGACCGTTCATGTTGTATGACTGCGTCTACACAACGGCTTCCCACGTGGTTGGTGAAATTTGCCGTTGATGGCTATAGACAGCCATATTTCTGTAGCCACTCAGTGCGTAGAAGACTATAGAAAATGTAACTTCACATTTATTTAACTTGCAGATACTATGGAAGTGATTACGGCATAAAAATCATCAAACAAACACAAAATAACTTTTATGATATTTTACAAAACAGTGATATGGTTTATACGGGGTACAGATAACAAATTTAATAAAATACAATTATCAATTAAAAGCTGTCAATTATACAAATTTATATTATTTACAATAGTTTATATAAAAAAAAATTAAATAACAACATGAGACTGAAATCCTTCCACAATGAATTTAACATCTTCTTCGTCCGTTTTCTTACGTCTCGATCGTTTTTTACGGTAACTCCATTTAACAGTAGACAGGTTCATAACATTGAGACATTTGTTAAATATGTGGCATAGACTTTTATAAAACATCAATACACTTGTAGATCCTTTTAAATACTGTTCAACAAAATGTATGGGTTGATCTTGGTTTTGCAGTTTCAGAGCTATGTTATAAATAAATGTACCATTATAACATTTGGAGTAGATTGTACTTTTAAATGGACTCCCACATAAAGTATTGAGTGCGTTCAACTGAAGCAAACAGCATTGAAACTGGGCGAATGAATGTATTTTCTTTACATCATAACTTTTAGGCCTTTTTCTAATGCTGTCATCAATTTCAAAATGTTTTAACAATACACTAGCAGCTATAAGACAATCCTCATATTGAATCTTATGCTTGTTTAAAAATAATTCTTCTTCAATTGAAGGGGATACAAATGGGTTCTTCTTCAGTTCTTCAAGTTTCTTAGAATGTTTGTTATTAAAAAAATTGTGTCCCCGGTAAGTTCCAGTTTTATCATCAACAGCATCCAAAAACATATAACTTATTATTAAACTATGAACATGAGACAGAGGGACACTGCAGTTGGCTACCCACCATAGTATAGATATCATACATAATTGGAAATTTGAAGGCAATAATTGTATGACTTCATGGTCCAATGATGGTAGTTTTTGTTCAAGGAAATGGTAAAAATATTTCTTTAATTGTTCATCAGTTAATTCACTGTAAGGAATGTCTGTTAATCTTAATATTGAATATTCCTTATCAATGAATAATCTCTTATAATTACAATCATTTTCTCTACTGACATATACAAAATTTTCATATGTAAAATCTGTCAGGATATCAAATGCATACCTGAGTATGGGAAGTGCACACAAATATGAGTCCTGGTCGGTATAATCTTCTGCTTGTGGTGAACAAAAATATAAATGATGGGTATACAGATTAATATAATAACTTGGAATCCTATTAAGTCTAATTCCTTCTGCAAGCCATTCTGGCATACCATTCACATGATTATCATTAATGTTTTGCACATCTGAATGTATGTTTTCTTTATTTGATGATGTAGTAGAACCATCATCACTTTCTTCATTGTCGGTTTCTCCTTCACCACTACCATCACTTTCATTGTTATTCATAGTTATTGATATGTCTGTATTTACATCAACTATGAGTTCTTCATTACATATATTGAAGTATTTTAAAGATGAACAATGTTTGCGATTGTAACCATTAATGCTTTTTGTAATAATAGCAAGTACTTTATCTTTCCGTTCTTTTTTTAACCTCCCTAATATTTTACTTATAGCAGAATCAAGAGTCTCATTCTGCAACCATTTAAACAGAGCATGGATATTTCTTTGTTGTTCATTTCTTTTGACTCTACCTTTTTGTAATTTCAACTGAGAAAAAAATTTGTTAAAAACTCTCTTCTCTACGAAATCATTCCCAAGTAATGTTGCCAACAATGGCAATAGTTCTTCTTTTAAACCACCAAAATTTTTAGCCAAATATTCAACTCTGTAAATCTTACATTCCATAACATGGACTTTATCATTGTTGACTACAATTTGTTTTGGTTTAGTCTCAAGTGTATTAAAAGGTATGTACAGCACATTGTAAATGAAGAAGTCTGAGTCATAACTAAGTACGGGGCAATTCAAATATCTAGCCATAGCGGCGATTTCATCATCAGCTTCAAATTCACAAGTTGTGTATGGTACCATCATTTCTATGAGAACTTCTTTAAATACATCCCGAAGCAGTAAAGGAAATATTCGTAAACTGGATTGCGTGATAGGATCTAAACGGGATGCGCCATTTATTTTTGATCTGAGTCTGTTGTACGCAGTTTTGAGCTTTCTCATCTCGTAGCTCCCATCGAAAAGAACATATGGTTTGATATTGCATTTTCGTAAACTTTTGAAAAATGTCTTGGTATATGACGCAAATTTGTCGTAATCGCCACCAAAAGCTGAGAAGCAATTAAGGGACCGGTACAGTTGTGAACACAGATTGTAACCATCAATCACGAGATCACAATCACGAAGATAATGACGACGTAAAAAAGTATCCTGGTTACAATTTATGTATGTGGTTAATCCTCTAACTCCCATATTTGCTTGTATCTTGTTATGTTTCTTTCAATGATGATATATGAAGAAACGCCATGTATTCAATCATTAATAACGAAAGTTATTTAAAAATATTCAACAAGTGTTTATAAATTTTAGGGTTAAATTAATTTTGGTTTTGATGTTATCAAATTATTGCCATAAACATGTAAATGTTAATGGCAGTGATCTGACGGAATCAATCTCCAATGTACATACAAAATAACATGTCTGAAAATTATGGTTCCCTTCCTCAATAACCTGTATTTAATTCCGTTTATATAGATACTAGATACATATGTGTGCATACTAGAACAGATATTGTAGGAATTCCTCATTAAAATCATTCGAAGTAGATCATTATTTAATTGACAGTATGGTTTTTAATGTGTTCTTGAAAAATTGTTTCTAGCAACATTAGCCCAACACTGTCATTTAGTTGTCAAAAGCGTAATTCACCAACATCACCACCTAGCATAGCAAAGCAAACCATAATTCGATATTGCGCCGGCGTGTTCGTTTGGAAAGAAAATTGGCACACGTGTTTCAATAATAAGACAATTCTAGTTAATTTAAAATATTTATCCTAGATATTTGTCTGGAATTAAAAGAAACTGTAAGTATTCTGATTTTTTTTATAACAGTTACACCACGTTTTCACGTTATTACTACGCGTGGGGTTAACATATTAAATGCATTTTCACATTGTCGTAGAGTTCCTGCAATGACTGAAGAAAAAGAAGTAGCGACTGAAAACAACGGCCAAGAAAATGATAAAGAAAATAATGCCGAAGAAGAAAGTAGTTTAGAAAGTTCCATCATTCGACAAATTGAATACTATTTCAGTACGTAAAATGCATGTCGTTTCATATCCTGTGCCCCAATTTACTTTGCGACTATTCCGTATTGTATAACACTTTTGTATCCATTTTTTAATTTCCAAAAAGCTTAGGGAAGGGTGTTCAAACATGTGTTTCCAAAGATTTAATTCAGAAAAAGATTAAAATAATTTTACGTGGTAGCAATTCTCACATTTAGGATTTAATAAGGTTATACTTTACGAGAACGACACTTACTCAAACTTCGCTAAAACTGACAGATTAACAGAATATTAGTTTTTGTATCACTATTATCAAGATAAAACCATTAGCTTAGGTCATGTTTTGATACGTAATCTATAGGCTAGAACTAATATTCTGTCAATCTGTAGGTTTTAGTAAAGTTTGAGTCACTCTTAAAGTATTAATTTTATTTATTTTATAAATTTTTTAATACAGGTGATGTCAATCTTCCTCGGGATAAGTTTTTGCGAGAGCAAGTTACTTTGGATGATGGCTGGGTGCCCTTTGATGTCCTTACCAAGTTCAATAGGCTGGCCAAACTCACTATGGACACAGATCTCATTGCAAATGCTCTTATCAAGTCCACATCAGGTCTCCTTGAGGTTTGTATTACGTAAATTGTCTTATTTACTGCAAAATCATTTATGTATTGAATTAATTTTTGTCCAAACAATAGATTTGTTACGATTCAAAATACAATTTACAGCTATTTACAGAACCTAACACTTTCTTTATATAAGCACTGATTTGAAACATGCCTTTTTCTATAAAATTTGTAGGATTTGGTCAAAATAATTCATCATTTCATCCTAAAAAAATCAGCATCATAGTCAGTGTTTTTTTTATTTACTAATATAATATATTTATTGTTAATTTAAATTCAATAAACAATCATCAGAAATTTAACATGTTTTTACATACTTTCAGGTTTCAGATGATAACAAAAAAGTAAGACGGAATCCTGAATTGCCAATCCCAGAGATGAATGAAGAGCGCCGTAAAGAAGTGATGGCTAGAACAATCTACGCCAAAGGTTTTCCTAAAGATTCAACCCTGGATGATCTTTTAAAGTTCTTTAAAGACCATGAAGGTGTAGAGAATATTATTATGAGGAGATATCAAGATAGACAGACAAAGAAAAGACATTTCAAGGGATCGGTGTTTGCCACTTTTAAAACCAAAGAACTGGTATGTCTCTGCTCATCAGTCACTATAGAAAAAAGTTGTAATCATTTCTCTATTTCACTGTTTCATTAATTTTTTCAGGCTGATAAATTTATGGAAAACAAAGGTCTCAAGCACAATGACAATGAACTACTTATTCTTTGGCAAGACAATTACTTGCAGATGAAGCAAGAGGAGCATGCGGCCAAAAAAGAACATAGAAACAAGAAAAATAAACAAAAAGATGTAAGTATTCTCATTTGAACTGTGTAACCAAGAAAAAAACCAAACCATTCATTTTAAAAAGGTGTAGGTAGGTAGTCTAGTATTTTCTGCTGGACAAAACAAGACAAAGATTATAATTAAATGTAAATTTATAATAAAAAGACAAACAAACAAATGTATGAGCTTACCAGACAGAAATTATTGTTTAATATATTGTGTTTGTTTTCTTTTTTATAGCAGGAAAAAAAAGAAGAAAGAGATGAATTGAAACTACCTACTGGCACTGTGTTGCATTTCAAGCAAGAAAATGAGAAAATGACCAGAGAAAATATTCGAGATGCCTTAGTGGCATTAGGTAAGACTTTGTTTTTAGTATAGACAGAGATGATAAATTTTTTCTAATTATTTTACATAAGATTTTTAAACATCCAACGGATAGAAAAGTTTACTTAAACATTCTTCTTCATGTTTAATTTAATTTTCTCTACTTCCCATCTTAATTTCTACACAATTGTTATCTATTCATTTTAAGTTCATAATATTTCAAAAATGCTTTAACAGGTGCTGAAATAGCTTTTATAAGCTACAAAGTAGGTGAAAAAGAAGGATGGGTGCGTCTCCTGAAAGAGGACACTGCTAAAGAGGTAGCAGGGAAGATACCGGAAGGTAAACTGACAATTGAAGAAACTGAAGTGGTTTTCAAAGTTTTAGAAGGTGAAGAAGAGAAGGCATATTTGGATAAAACAATAGAAGAAATGTCGAAACGTCGCAGGAACCAGAAAAACTTCAAACAGAACAAAGGCAAGAATAATAAAGGGAAACAGAACAGGAAACGTAAACAGGACAACCATAGTGATGCGCCACGTTCCAAAGTCAAGGCGGATAGCTAGTTAAGACTTTGTACTGAATTTATTAAATAATATGCTAAGGACCCCTCGGTTCTTGAAAATAAAATTGTTTAAAAATACTTCCTATACATTACAATAAACCTGTGATTTAAATATGTATATCTTAACAAGATATTAACATAATAGTGTACACAACTATTATGTTGTTTGTAATGTTTAAAATAGAACTTGTGTCTTGTTGATTAATAAAACTATTAAAAAATGAAATTGCTCTAAAATACAGAAATAGCCAGAGTGTTTAAATGAATGAAGACCTCAGTTCATCATTAAATAATACTAGTTGTTATTGTACAACTAAACACTTGATATGTAATGATAATTACTTAAGTGTGATTTAAATGTATACATATAACTAAGCTATAAGTTTCAGCTATTGGAACATAAATTAGGAACTAAGCTCCTTTTTAAAATCGCTTACTTTGTATGATTAAAATAACTTTTAAAAATATTGTTTCATTTTCTACGTTTTTTTTAGTGCAAGTTGGTGGCCTCTATGCAAAACTGTCCCCCGGAATCTTATAAAATATCTCACGAAGATTAGTATTGTACTAGAAAAATTTACTATTACAATTAGGATCTCAAATTGTAATTTAGATTTATTTAAGGAAGTAAAAATTTGTACAAAGAAGTTAATTGCATTGTAAGCATATTATTATCTATCTAGCTAAAAGTTCGATAAAACACGATTCCCACACACAAACAACCTATTTCTTCAAAATTCAGCGTTCTTATTTTGTTCTATTCAAAACATTACGAAAAAAAATAATTGTAAAACAATTTATTTACTTAATATAACCTATATTTATTCAAAAATTATATCATTTTAAGAGCTGTGTACGTGAATTAATAATATAACATTATAAATTATAATAAAAGAATTGTTGCCCAAAATTGTTGATATTTTATTTATGGTTGGTCAAACTATCACTGTCATTAACTGACATATGACGAATAACCAACAACCCGCTTTGTTTATGCTTTTTGTAAATTGCATTGTTAATAACGAACTTTAGAACAAATCGATTTTCTTTGCTTCCTTTGGCACTGATAATGGTTAAGTAATAAAAAAATGAAGACAGATCTTGAAACAAAATGTGAAGCCGACAATC
Organism: Papilio aristodemus; assembly: GCA_016277805.2. Taxonomy (NCBI): domain Eukaryota; kingdom Metazoa; phylum Arthropoda; class Insecta; order Lepidoptera; family Papilionidae; genus Papilio; species Papilio aristodemus. The sequence goes on along the minus strand of JAABKM020000001.1, from coordinate 1,026,702 downwards.
CTATAGTCACCGGCGATGTGATAGGAGACACTGCTTACAGCGAGCGGTTTGTTTTAAAAATACTACTAAAATTGGCGAATTTAGATTCTTTGAAAGACGAAATAAATGAAAAATCATTTGAAGATGATATCTGTACACTGTGGGATATGACGGTCGAAAGAGACGTCGTATTGTTTCTTCTAAAACATAAGGTACTAAATCTTTTCAACTTTGCTTTGCCTACTATAGAAACACCGCGTTACATTGAGGTTTTTGTAGGTATAATAGGAAACATGTGCTGTCAAAAAGAGGCAGTGAAAACATTAATAAATATGGATGAATTTATATGTTTACTATTAGATTATATAAAGACAGATGACAGTTTAATACTGATACAACTGCTACGTTTGGTGAGCTCTGCATTATCTTGTACAGACAGTGACGACATAGCAACCTGGATAAATATGTTTGATAAAGCTAGCTATTCTGATTCATTGTATTATATTCTCAAAAACTCATCTAACAAACATCTTTTAGTGACAGCATTAGAGAACCTTAACACAATATGTTCATATTGTAATATACAAAAATTCAGAACCCAATACTTTCAACATTTTGTTTGTAAGGAAGCCCTTACTTCGTTAACAACAGCTTTTACTGAACTTAATGTTGCACAAAAAGATAGTTCTTCAAAGGATGAATTGGAACGGATTATTGTCATAAGTTTACAAATGACTTTAGATATGGTGAGTTTTGAAAAGCCTAGAGAAATATTTGATGATTGTAAAGAAAATGTAACAACTATAGTAAGCAATGCATTGAAATATTATAAAGCAAAACTTGTAGATGAAAAAGAAATTGATTCCGATCTAATAGATCTACTGGACTGCATCAATAATATAATTGAGATTGTTCCGATCAGTGAAGAATGTGAATCAGAGAAATACTTTGATCCTTGTTATAGTATGTGGAAAGCTCTAAAATCTATAACAAATGTAAATCAAAATGGCGATAGAAACTTTGAAGAAGTAGATAAAGAAGAATTTCAAGAGTTTGTGCAAAATATGAAGCCACCACTAAGTGTTCTGATGTGCAAGTACATGAAACAATGTTCACAGGAGAATTTATTTAATGTATTAGATAAGATCAACAATGAAAGTAAAGACATATTAATGTCACTCACAGATGAGAACATCAAAGTTGCAGTCTCAAATAGAATTTTTGATTATACAAGAATAAATGAGAATATAGATTCATAATTGTTTTTTTGTTTTTTATTTCAGTCTATTTGAAATTTAAGGTTTCATGATCTATTTTAAAATCTAACTTTTTGAAATTGTTGCAGAGTTGTTCAGTAAGTGAAGTATTATTGAATATAATTGGGACTAAACTATAAAGTGTAAAAACCACTTTTAACCTGTAAATGCATCTCTCTTGATAATATTATGGGTATTGTTAAAGGGTATTGAACTGGATGCAGGATGTGGTCATCCACAACTTATATCCCTAGTTTTCTATAGTTTACTTTAAAAACCTCTTTGAATATAGACTATGACTATGTTATTCATGGGGTAAAGTTAAAAGAAATAATAACTAAGTTCTGCCTTAAACTGTTTAAGAGCAGGAAAAGCAAAAGGTAATAACCACTTTTGAAATGTTTATAATTTGGTACAATTATTAAATCTTTAATTTATAGTCTCTATTGACAATAAACCCTCCGCAGTCACAATCACATTGTCCATTCTATCTATTCCCTATTTCTAAGTTATGTAGATGATCTTATCAATATGTTGGTAGGTAGTAAATAAAAGGTCAGGATTTATATGGGATTATATATTTTGTAGACATTATAAAGCAACATTTACATTACCATAAACGAGTTTTGTCTCGTCGCGAGTGCGCCGGACTAAAACTATTCGAATGTAACAGTACATCGTAACAACGCTTGCTTGGCGGCCATCTTGGCCTTGCACACTACACATTTGCTCATCACATTAAAAAAAAAAACGTACACCACAAATACTGAAAGGGAGAACAGGAGATTAATAACTGTATATTTTACATTAAATGTACTTATAAACTAACTAACCACGAGCCTACTTGCCCACGACCGGGGCCGAATCGCACAATTTAAATATCAATTCGTAAATATTTAGAATATTATATCAAAGAATAAAAACAGGATAAAGACTAGACTTTACACTGATCAACGACAAAATGGCTAACAGCAACAAATCGCGAGTGGCGCCGCTCTGCGGGTACCGGCGGCGACCCCAAACTTAAAAAATAAAGCGACGCGTGTCGCCACTGGCAACACAGATCCAGGAGCATCACTCGGATCCACAATATGTGGCGTATTTTTCGATGCAATGACATTTTATAAATTGTGTACTGGCTAAATTTTGATCATAGCTTGCATTGGTATAAGTACCAAAATAAAAATAAATGTATCGTTCTGGATCGTGTGTTGCCAATGCTGTGCTCGAATAACTGAGCAAACAAATAATATAGCATCCTTAAAACATAACATGTGACCGAGTCGCGTCACCGCCCCGCAGAGTACGTTATATACAATACACTAAAAACATACTTGATACCTACTCAATAAATTACATAAATAATCTGAATTTAAAAACAAATCTTAGGCTTCTGATAAAAAATATTGTTTGTTGTTACACGAAACCTGTTTGCTACGCTCGGCTCTGCACATTGTGACTGTCGTATGTGTTCAGATTAAAAGACTACAGTGTTCACTCTTAACAATTGAAACGGATTTTGGTACCAACACAAAAACAAAACATTAAATTACAGTAGTAATACCTTAAAATATTTCGTAATAATTGTAGCAACTTTTTAAACCTACATATAAATATTTCTTGCAAGAAACTAAAAAGATTGACGTGAAGTTACTATGTTCCTTTTGTTTTGTGTTCAACAGTAAAACAGTTCAATGTGCAGAGCTAAAGGAACAGAAGAAATAATATTTACAAAATGAGGCGTAGACGAAACAAGCCCGCGAGTGATATGAACGCATAGCGAACCCCCATTTGTACTGGCAGGGATATGTATCTTGTATAACTTGTGACGTCGAACAGTTAACGTATTGCATTGTTATTCTTGTCTCATCAAATCTTAACGTTAGACCACACTTCACATTCACGTTGAATTTCAATAATAATCATTTATCTTATCCACTCCAAGTTTCGTCATATTGTGAACTACACGAGAGAAAAGTGTAAATACTTATCGTATAAAATGTAAAAGCGAAATTCCAACAATACTTTACGATAGCCAAAACCCATCCAATTTGTATATATTTTTTTGAAATGGTCCATTTTTGGCACATTATCGTCCAAATATGTGTAAATAATACTATGCGACGCGTGGTATGGCAACACCCAACGCTAGATCTGTAGGGTTACTAAAACTTGTGAATTCAATTCAAGCCTGACATAGTTGGAAACTTCTAATTTATCATGTGGCAAGACTTATTTTCTTAGTAACCCCACGTAAATGTCCGTTTCAAATGTTACTTAAGACGTTTCTTTTTGAACCTGTTTCGTTTTTATACGATTTTCCAAAAAAAAAAAATAAACAATATTCGGTCGATTTGATAACATTCTGATAAAAATTAAGCCTCTTTAAATTAGATCATTCTGTGTAGATCCAATGTGCGTGTTTGTAGATACGACCGAGTCCGATAGAAATATGTATAAGAAACTGTCTAGAGAACGTTTGAAACGGCACAATGAAGCCCCTTACGAATAACATCTTTGGTACAAATTTGTGAGCAAAGACAATCGAATACAATATAAACGACAAGCCTTAAAAGCGACAAGGTTGCTCAATATTAATACGGAATACTGTCGTTGCCAATAAATGAGAATGACCGTTACATCTAACGTATTAAAGTATGTTTTTATTAAATTTTCCATCGATTCATGTTTCACTAGGGTCGCTCGTACGGCCCTCAGGGCGATCACTGGAATGTTCACATCGATACGAAGACCGTACGTTTCCGCGGCACGGCCACACAATACATATATTGCTTTATTTTAAGCGTATTAACTCCGAGTAGGCACGACATCTATTTTGTACTTACACGAAACACTAAACACGATTAAATATATAAATAGATATATATTTAGAAACAACCTAAGTCCCCGTTTTCGTTGTCTTGAACGGACAGCTGTGTTGACAGATACTGGCTACGGGGTCACGCGACGGGAGGGTGTTAACACGGCGGGGCGCTGTCAATACATTGCATATGTAAATTCTCAAATATTTCGCCATGGATCACTGAAATATTTATATAACTACTCGGATACAACTGTAACGGGATAAATAAAGATTTTATTTAACAATAAAACTTGACGATGGCGAAGATTAAGTTCGATAGAATTTATCGAGAGATCCGAGAAAACTTACACGTTCGTATGAAATCTATTGACCGCCTTGTCCGCTACGCACATTTGCAATATTTAAATGACAAACAAATAAATATAAAATTATTATTGTCACTGAAAACTAAACACTAGTTCAAGGAAAAAAATATTGCAAATAGCATATTCTCAGGAAGCTGTAACTCTGTATTTAGATACACTATAGTTATGTTTATTCGTAACAAGTGTTGGACGAAATAGAATCCGACTGACGAATAACGAATTAATTATTATCAGCGAATATTTTAACTAACTGAAACATCGAATAATCGTTAATCGGACTACATTTCGTTAAACCTGTGGATAATCGAATACAGTCGAGTTACAGAGACACGGTGAGGGATAAGACATCACTCGGGAATAACATCAACACTACAATATATCGAGATTGCTCTCCGAAGGTGAGGAGGGTGAGGGGAGGGAGTGGGGCCGAGGAGCTATGCCCCCGAGAAACCGTAGACTTCGAGGACTCGTATCTCGAAGTCCCCGCTCGGACAGAGCGGCGGGTTGTTGAAGGTCGAGCAGCGGTCAGTCTTGCCGAACCTAATGTTCTCATCCATCCAGATCGCTTGGCCGTCGCTGCAAATATAAGCGTTACGTTTAGTTGTTATTATTTGATGTTGTTCAGAAGTATTGTTTTCGTATTTAGTTGCCTCAAAACTTCGCCTAATCAGTGACGTCGTAAAATCGTGGGTTCAAAAAAGTCCACGTGCTCTGTTTAGGGAGTTGCAGTAATCGATAAACGAGGAATCTGCAATAACAAGGATAAAATTCGTTGGCGTTCCTAGTGGTAACCATGACCGCTGCTCATTTCGCGGCGGCCTCTACCTACCCTCCACCTATAGTGATCATGGTGTTATCAGCGGCCATGAACAAGGAGTTGGCGTGCGACGTCTTCTCCCCGTCGCCTTCGGTCTCCTGCAGACAGCCGACCCAGGGGTACTTGGCGCGCACGGGATGCAAGCTGCAACGTATCACGTAAGGAGTATGAACTGACCCGCCTCCGATGGTGATCATCTTGGAGTCCGCGGCCATGAACAGCTCGGAGCCGTGCGCGACGCGCTGCTCCTCGCCCTTGCCGTCCGCGCCCGCGCCCGCGGAGCACCCCACCCACGGGTACTTCGCGCGCTCCGGGTAAAGGCTGCAATACGCACGGCGCACAGTTTTAGACGTGAACCAAGTCCACGGTAAGCTTCTCTCTTACAGTTACCTCATAGATCGTCTCTTTAAAAAAAATGATTTCGTTGTCTAAAACGGTGACTATTATTTCCATTTATCATTGAATTGATTATTTTAAATTTTTAAATATTTTAACAATTGAGAATACAATTCGTCGTAAAAAAAATCGTCTATATTTATGGTCGTAGATGTATCTACACTTAAGAAGGAAAATTACAATAAGTTTTTTTTAACTTGCTCTTTGTTGATAATAGAAACAGTTTTTTAAACTACGTCAATTACAACTATACTAAAATCGGTTTTTAAATACTATGCAGAGAAAGAAACCACATAAAAATATAGTTTTGACTAATGCAAAAAAAAACACAAAGAAAAATAAAACAAGGTGATACAATAGATTATACAATAAACAATATTTTAATTAAAGATTATACTAGGTAGCTAAAGTAATTAAAGATATAAAGTACAGAGATTGTTAAAAAAAAAAGATAAAAATAAATAAGTAACTACAGTTTAGTTCTTAATACGTGCAAAGCGAGAAAGATAAAATTAAGTCAATAAGTAAGAACAGATAAATAACTAATAAGAAGAAAATAAGAGAGAATAATGTGCAGCCGAAAGAAAAGCAAACTTTACCCAAAGCGCTAGAAGTTACAAAAAAATTAACTAAGAACTAACAGAATCTTTAAATGTTAAAACATTGGAGGTGATTAAAAACTGACACAAATAAAGTATTATTTTGAATACGAACAAAAGATTCTGTTAAGTAATTTAGTAATTCCATATCTGACCTTAAAAGTGTGCTTTAAAATATATTCCGTATATCCATTTTTAAGTTCAGATTTATTATAAATACCATAGAGAAGATTATACAGCGAAGAAGAAAATTAAAAGAAGCAATTTTACATGTACTGCTAATGCAAAAAAATATATATTTTGATTTATTAAAAGACGCCTTACAATTTGGACGTTTTAACATTTGTTACTTTACGCCTTATACAGACCACAAAAAAGATATATATTCATAGATATTGCTAAATATCGATAACAAATAAATATCAACTTTTAAAAACCCGTGGGATAAATAAAAATAAAAATTAAACAATGTGTAAATCTTGCAGCTTTAGGTATCGTGGAGATGGTCTTAGTAAATTGTTATTTATCTTGTTAGTGTTTTCACGGTGAGAAGAAATGCAGTATGAGAGGTCGGAGCTGCATGTGTAGCGTGTGTATGGTGGTGGTGGTGGTAGTGGAATGGTGTGGCTGTGATACCTGAAGAGGAATGTCTCTCCAGTGCCGAAGTACGCCTGCCGGTTGCCGCGCTCGTCCTTCTGGTTGCGTTCGAACCACCGCGTCGAGCAATACGCACCGAACACCTTAACGATAAATGTCGTGTATTATGTCATTTGACAAAAACAAATTCTTAGTGCCCATCTGGATCACAATAAAAAGTTTTAGGATTACTTCTGGAATTTAATGTAAAAGTTTTAATTATAATAATGTCTTTTATTTCATTAATATTTTATTTGATATTTATAAATTCTATTAGAAACTGTACTCACTTCGTTATTACACGTCTTTATCATCAACAACGTCGGCTCGTGGTGTTCTACTCGGACGTAGAACGTGGTGAGAGAACAGCCGTGCTCCTCCGTAGTGTAAAGCAGCACAGGTTGGTACATCGTGATCCTCACTGGCAGCCACGACCATAGAGTGAACAGCTGCAACATGCAACCATAGATCAGACCATAGACCACACCTATTGGCCGAATTGTACACTACACTATACAAAAAAAGGATATATTGTTTATGCTACTCTAAATGACAGATATTTAAAAAGTAATTATTTAGGGATATGCAAAATATCTAATTTAAGTAAAATCGATTCTAATTAATGAATGTTTTTACAAAAAATAACACAGTAAATTTTAATAAATATAAAAAAAGACAAACAAAGACAAAAGGACGACACAAAATTAGTTGTGTCATATTAGTCGACATCTACTAGTGCTGAGTGTGAATGTCCGATCCTTATGGTACAACATTAAGACATTTGGATTGAACGAGCGTACATATAGACAAACATTGCATGCAATATTAAAATGGTACTATATATAGACATCAAATTATTATATTCTATAGCTCATCTACCTAAGAAACCAAAGAAGCCTTTCAAGTAAATAGATCACATGATTTAGCTTACTATAAAAAAAATAAACGATAAAAACTGAAGTAATTTTTACAAAGCAACCGTTATAGATTTAGTTAGAATTAATTATATTTGGTGTAAATGATTGAATTTAAAATAGTCTAAATGAGTAGATGAAACTTCTAGAGATACTTATACAACTAGGCTCGCAAACAATTTGTAAGTAAATCAAGAAATCTAAACAGTTTATTGTGAATATACTGAATGGTGAGTTTCTTTTAGTGTCTACAATTAATTAATACTATTGTTTGTCGCGGAGACATCATAAAGATAACTAAAATGAAACCAAATTACTTTTATTTCGATAAATACGAAGCCTAAAAAATTATACATTTCAAAGTGAAAAAGATATAAATAACGTAAAAACAATGAAATTACATTATGATGCAACAGTAAAATAAATCTATATATGAAATAATAAAGTAATGTTTTAACCATAGACAATTATATTATTCTTCCATAGATATTCGTAATAATAGAAAAGCATAGACTTTTGTAAAGTGTAACTATAGACAATTATTGAATGCCGCCGCGACATCTACAGCCCAAGTTAGTGATATTAACATCAACCCTAGTCCGGCAAACCTTCTGCCTGAGGTCGGACGAATGCTGGCGCTGGTCCTTGAACACCGCGTTAGGGAATGGGAACCACAGGGCCAGGTGAGAGGATCGTGGGCTCTGCGAACACCGAGCTATATAATGTCAATGCTATACCGTTCCGGCTTTTGACATAGTTGACAAAAGCGTTTGTATAAAGGTGATTAATGATTTAGTGATAACATATAGTTCATGAACCTGTTAACAGATGACTTAGTGTGGTTCATAATATGTTCTAAGTTCATGATATGCCATGGGTTTGAGTGCTGAGACTGAGGTTTTAACAAATTAAAAGACTAAAAAAACTCTAAAAACTCATGTTTACGCATCTTTTAGTCCGTTTGACGACCAAAGTTCACAATCGCTATGTTTTTTCTCATAGAGTTCTTCACTTATTAGGTATAAGAAAGGCAGAAGACATCTAAATACTTTTCATCAAGTTTCAATGTGGTGATTTAAAATAAAATTGACCACAATACACTGTTCGTATATAATTAACACTATTAACTTAAAACTGAGCACTTGGATGGTATGAGTTCATTTTGTGTAATACCTGTAAAAAAATAACAAAACAATATCTCTATAAATCATTAAATTTGTTTAATCAATGAATTTAAAAATGGGCATATGATGTAAGTATTCGTAACGGTTCCATTGTAATACTCGGGGAGTTAAAATATGGAACAAATCAATTTGTTAATGTAGAGTTAAAAGACCCGAGAGATGGAAGAGCATATTCCCTACGGCGACTAGATGGAGGAGAATACATTCAATAGCGTTACCTTTAATCATTATTTAACTTGCGTCTTAGGGTTGATGCTTATAGAATTTAAAGTATCAATAATATTACAAATTCTGTTTATAATAATGTACTTAAATTATAGAAAACATAAAATTTGACAGACACTGACGACGTACAAATAACATGAAATATTAAATTCTTCATGCAAAGTTTTATATGGTTGATACAGACTTAGTTAGAGATTTAGTATTGAAATATTGAGGATATGGCAATTAATGTCGTAAAAAACGAATTGTGAATTAAATCTGAACCAACCATTGTACGCTATAGAGCGAATAAAGTAGCAAATAAAAATGAAAAAAAAAAACGAAGCGACGACGTCGAATCTCGAAGACTTCTTGTAAGCTAAGGCTATAAATAAAAAAAAAACACGTAAGTGTTAAGCGGTGCATCTAAACATCGATAATGTCGCAAGCTACCAACGGAGCGACACTTATGATTTGTGACTTAATACTACTTAGGTCTTACTTCGCTCAGGTCTAGAATCTGCGACTTGATCGTTTGTATTGGGTAAACGCCCATCGATAGGGCGCGCGGGCCCGGCGAGTGTGAGCCCTAACGGGAAAATCGACACACTGTTAGCACTCACACAAAACAATCGATAACATGCCACAGTCACAACACTATTCTCGATGCCCTGCTCACATCATGTTAATTCCAAAAGCTATGTTCATCGGCTGTTACTCCAGTAACATTTACATCCTGTAAAACTTTTAAAATATATCTTATCTCACACGCATGCCAACTCTCTTGATGCGATTGCAAATATTTTTAATTTTTTTTATTTATTATCCTGGGATGTAATCTCACAAAATAAAAAGTACACATAAAAACAATGAACAAAACATGAAGATAGTAAAAAAATCTGACATTCAAAGCCATAGATGAAATGAACGTTGATTTTAATAAAGTCTCAGCAAAAGAAACTAAACTCGATCATGAAACTGTTTGAGTGGAATGATCACATCGAAGGAACACAACACCGTCATCGACAAATCTCTCGCGACACAGACTGAAACATAACAAAACTTCGTGTATCGACAAAGAAAGGACGTGTGTATGTAATACCAGATCGAGACACACGTATGGTCTTTGCTAATCGGATCTGTTTCAAGTCCGATAGGTCTGAAGTTAGTCGTGTTAGGAACGCAATCGAATGATATTTTATGAAAAATAGAAGCCAAAGCCACGCCTAATGCTGTCGTGTACGATACCATTTGTTTGCACGTTTCCTCAGACATACTCTGCAAATCAAGTAAAATCAATTCTAAACACATTATATTCGGTAATTTGTTCTATTTTGTTGCGTTTGATTACATTGTGCTTCTTAAAACATACACATCTACGTATCCAAATTAACATCGAGTGTAAATGTCTAAGGTCCCTCTTTTTTGACATAAACAAGTTTTGTTTATTAACCTCTATAAAGATTGTGTTTTTTATCTGAAAAATAAGAGTTATATAGATATTCATCATTAAATGTCTGTTGTACGGTCGACTGCACATGAAGCGAGTTACCATCAACTATCTCATCATTTGATATGGAGCCCACTGAACGTGTAAGTAACAGTGTCATCTTCGTATGTCATAGTGTATACTGACCTCGCGTATGGTGAGGGTGTGGGACATCATCTGTATGTTGACCTGCGACTGGCTGGTGGGCAGGTTGTCGGAGGAGCGCGATCGCACCAGCCTCGAGCCCGTGATCGTTTGCTTCGACTTCAGCGTCATCTCCGTTTTTATGAACACCCGTGATATGTACTGTGAACTGTTGAACATATTTTCTTAGAAGTATGATATAAAGTCATTCAAACCTACACTATAATATATAAGGTCATTATAGTCTTGGAACAAAATATTCATTTAATATAATATTATTAATATTTACTTTAACTATTTCAAAATACAACACGGTGTATTTTTGTCCAATTTCACTCCAATTTTTTTTTTTCTAATGAAATTAGTTTGCCCATGATCCCCTGATTTGATATTATATGGCGATGTGGTCGAAGTAAGTTATAAAATCAATATCCCCCATACTACAGAATTTAGAAGAACTTCAAAAGAAGCATGTAATAGCTAATGCTAAATTAGTGCACATAACATAGCCCACCTAGATTGTTGTCTTGCGGTCCATTATAAAAAAAGAAGCATTGTCTAACAAACCTCAAGGCCCTTATGCTGAAAGCGGTCCTGAGAAGCTTGGTGGGGGAGGACGGCATATTCCTGCAGAACTTGTCGATGGCGTGGTCGACGCCGTTCTTCGTCGCCTCAGCGTACCATTCCGAGTTCGTGTTGGTGGAGTGCTTGTGGAACAGGATTAATATAGCCAGTGCTACCCTGTAAAACACCTGTAAAAATATTTCTTAATAAAATTAACTTTAATTAAATTATAAAAGTAACTAATAAAAATAAACTATCCTAACCCATTGTATAGATCACACTATTTTGTAATGCTATCCTATGCATTTTGCTCTCATAAAGATACTCCAGATATAAAGACTTAAAAAAAATCAAAAACTTAAAAATTGCTTCTTAGTGCTGTTTTGAAAAATGGATAATAAACATAAAAGGATTTGAGATAAAGGACTTGTAATTTCACATACACTTTAGAGTATCTTACATATATTATATAACACACAACTAGAGAATAATTATCGACCTTAATGCCTTCGTTAAAGAAGCAGTCGAGGACGCGGACAAGGTGCGGGAAGGGCAGAGCGGCCAGGATCCACCACTGCCAGTCGGCGTAGATGCGCTCCGGCCCGATGGCGCCCGACAGTCGCGACAGGTGCTGAGCGGCTGACTTCTGCAAGCAATACAAGCGTTACGGGTACTCAAGACAAACAGTACAAGGACCAGACTTTTGGCGTACTATCAGGTCATCTAAATTATATCATTGAACCCTTGTAGCGAAATCCTTCCTTTCAGCTGATAATCATCCACTGCTGAAAGTAGGTTTTTCTCGTTGGTCGACTCAAAGATCGGTCCTCTACCACCCTCATTGAGTGGACTGCCGCAACTTTGAAGCGAGAATTGTAGCGAAATACTCAAGAAAAAAAAACATCCTTGATAACGTGTAGTTATACAATACCCAACATTTGCTGGGCACCAATCGTTATTAACAACCCCTACACTAAAACGATTCAGGGTAAATCTAAAATTCAAATATAAGCTTCTTATCGTGACCATACAAAAGTCGTTCTTTTACGGAATGTCGTTTATTAACTTCGAATTGCCGTAAGGAATATTGCACACTTAACCAGGAACAAACGAAGTAAAATAATAATGTAAGCTTAATAGAAATCATTTTATTTAAATTATTTGACATAGATTGGATTAAAAGTAAAATGATTTATTTACATTAAATATGTCACTTTTAATTATTTTAAATCTAAATAAAGCAATAAAAAGATACGTAGATAAAGTAAATCGAGTCACTATACAAACGTTAAACGTCACATTTCTATAGTATTATGTAAGTATTAAAGAAGGCCCATTGTTATAAAATACTTTTAAACAAGATGGTGTTATACCTAAGTTTTAAATTCTTATCTTTAAATTATTAGTGACTATTAGTAAAAACCTCTGATGTAACATAAGCCTTACGTAGTCGCGTGACGGGGCGTCACAATGCCACCCGCTATCAGATCAGCCGCGAGGAAATCTCACGCAACGCAACCACCAGACCTTTTTTTTATGACCGACAATGTTACTTATGTACTAATGTTCAACGTCTCGCCAATATTATGATAAATGTAACTCGCAACCCATAAAAAATGTTTATTATTTTTTAGCAATAAAAAAATTAGTAATTTAGTCCAGCCTCAAGCCTAACAAAGGAATCTATTTGTAGTAAACCAATAATAGAGGCAATACAAATAACGCAACAAAGGGCCAGAACGTAATCGAACCCATAAATATTTGATAAGAGTGTCGGGAGGTCAGAGGCGATGGTACTGACCGAGAGTATCGATTCCCTCCGGCCGGGTGAACGACACCGGCTTAGTAAATCGATGGAATGCCTTTGAACTTAGTCCTGTCTAGAATAACGTTATGAAGGCGAATCTAAAATCTAAATATAAAGATGAATATACTTAACATATATAGGTTTAGTTAATCGATAGATATATGTATCTCGCTTAATTTTGGTCTAGAGGTAAGTAATGGTATATTATTTTTTTTAAATATTATTTAGTAAGTTTTAAGTGAGTAATGGATTGTCTAAAACCTGACGCCCAATCTTCCTTTGAGAAATATAACGTGCCCTGTCTGTCCATTTCCAATTCTAGGACTCAGATAAGAGACAAAACAAGTCTTACGGCATGTTTCTTGGCGATCTGCATGACCGTCTTCCAGGTGACCTCGTTGTGCAGCTTGGTCTGCGTGATGAACATCTTCTCCTTGGACGCCACCAAGCTCGCCATGCAGTGGTAGCACTCTTCCTCTATTAACAAATCATAATACATTATGAGTAGTCAATTCAAATGATTTTATCAGTTATCTACGTTATAATGTGCTTTCACATGTTATATTTTATAAATAATATCTATCGAAACTTTTATCAGCTACAAAATCACTGTGTAAAATTTTATTCAAAACGACCAGGCAAAGGCAATTAAATAATCGGTATTAAGTCCTTTATGTAAGAAATGGATATATTATA
>JAABKM020000001.1:824331-879015 GCA_016277805.2 Papilio aristodemus | reverse complement strand
ATCAACTTGTAAACTTTTACAATTTAACAAAATTAACAAAATTGACATTGGCCGAAATAAAACGCTGGTGTTGTAGACAAAAATTACTTTTCATTTTTTTTTCATTTATTTACAAAAAAAACAAGTTTATTAGTTGCCAGTTAACAATTCAAAAAATAATAATATGGAAAATAACTATTTATTATTATTTAAGAAATAAAGGTATTACAATAGGTAAAAAGAAAGAAATGAATCAAATAAAGGAAGCAAACATAAAGTTATTTTAAATTAAATCTGCCACAACTAAATTTGATTCAATATGAATCCAAAACTGGTTCATTATTGATCTATAAATAGGCTACACAAAAAAAAAACAATAGTTGTTTTGAGGCCGTGCCTAGAGACAGGGCTAAGAAGCGACGGGCGATAACAAGATGTAATTGCTCGGTGTATTACAGATTTTATTCAATGCTCCGATAGTGTTGAGTGGATGACGCGCCACTTGAGTGTAATGGATGGAGATAAGAACTCTTGTAGTTATTTAGGGTTCCCATCGCGTTTACACCGACCACTTGCTTGTTTTTTTTTTTGTTTAATTTATAATACCGCTTTGGTATTCGTGGACATGATTTTTATTAGGTTACTACCTTTTAGTGTTTTTAAACTAGTTAATAAAGACAGATTAATGTTATTTAGATATCAATGTAAATTGAATTGGACCTTTTTTATAATTAAGAATATATTAAAAAGTACTTTATTGAATATTTTATGTTCTGATTTATGCAATATTGAAATTAAATCGTATTATGAACGATCGAATCAATAATTTTGGTTCTTCCTTTTGTATACGAAATGTTGATTTTGTCAAAAATTGCAAACAATTTATATTTAGGTAGGACATAAAAAAGAAATATTCTCGGTTAAAAAATAATGTGAGGTACATTCATTTTATTTATACATTTTTATAACATTTGAGATTTTGTTCCGCGACCATAGAGTCAGCAAGGAAAATTATATAAAGATTTTAGTAGCTATACCAAATAGAAATATACATATGTACGTAGTTATATAAAATAAGCAGATATAATGTGATATTCTATTTAAATTAGTAAATACTTCAACAGTCTGACTTCGAAATGTGTAAGAATTCTAATTGGACATTAAACGCCAGCACTTTAGGACTTTGCTCGTAAAATAAATCGCATGTAAATAAGCTATAACATTGAATTGCATTACTTTAATCTCGTTGCACAGAAATAGTGCAATATTTTGCAACAGCGACACGACCTACTATAGTGCAATAAAAAGTTGTTTGTACAATAATTATTTAACAACTGTTGAAAATTTAATATGTTTTATCGACTGACAATATCTATGTGATAGGATTTCCATTAGGGCTAGTTTTTTTTTTTAGTTAATATCACATAAGTTAACTGCCACATTTACAGCCTAAAACTTAAGATTAAATATTTTTGGTTAATGCTTTATCGTCAGCCAAATAACATTAACTTCTGGATAGAAATTAAATAAAAGGGCAATGGTCTCTTCATAGAATAACAATCATAAATTATGTCGTCCGTAGACGAATCAATTTTGCTGAAATGATTCGTAGTAATTCTAAATACACAAAAGGCTAGAAATCAAGATAATATAATAGGCTTTCAACATTTATGTAAGTCGTAAGTAAATGCAGTAAGTATCAGTAGTTTGTTAGTATCGAAGATGGTACAGCGCGGTACATATTAGGCAGGGCACTTGATCAAAGGGAATTATGCCAAGCGGCGGGATCAAAGGGTCATTGTGAGCGCGCGGGCTGCTTGGCGGGCAGGCTGCGGACGGCGGTCCTATTGTGCCGCGGAATTATGCCCAGTCTGCCTACCACAGTTTGCAGATATTGTATGCTATATTTTAGTCGATTGAATACATGATTCATCTCTTAATTATAAAGTTATCAATAATATTTTTTATAGTTACACCTTAGTGTAAACAACAGTTTGAAAGTTCTAAGAGAGGATGTTTTCTGGTTAGGTGTACGATGTGTGTAAGGATACAAATATTTTTTTTGCACAGTAAAAAAAATATTGCGCTTCATTTTTGAATGTAGAAATTGTATGGAAGTATAAAAACGTACATAATTATGTTTACCAATAAAAAAATTATAATACTATCAAGAATTTAAGAATTTAAATTACTACAATTTACGATATTGCCTAAATCCATCTGATCGACACAGTTACAAATTGAACCATTTTAAAAAGATCGATTTGTTAAAAATGAATTCAAATAAATAAAATAAAATATATAAGCCAATATCGATTGTTATCTCAACAATTCGCTTGAAATAAAATAATATACGAGAACTTAGGTTTATAATTAGGAATGTGTCTGTATTTTGCTTTTAAAGTTGATAAAATCGAGGGTCAACGGTTCAGAATTACATATTAAAAAGCAATTTACAAAAACTAGAACTTGTTGAATTGTATATATATGTATATTTAAAACGTTTTTTTTTCTAATTTGTTTACGTGCCGATTGTTTTTGGTCAGTGTTTTTATTTGACTTCTTAAAATAAGATCAATGTCTTAAATTAAAAAAAAGTTAATTTGTGCCGGATTTATTGTAACAGACTTATTAAACTGACTATATAATGCGGAAAATATGCGAAGTCGTCAATTGGCGCCTTTTATGTGGTATCACTGTCGGTATCTTATTTAAATTTATATTCGGTGGAATGTAACATCGTTGATTGTAGCGTATTTTTTTTCTAATACTTAGCAATATATTGGCTATTGCCAGTTTGAAAAACCATATTGTTGATATTTGGGGTGTCATCCCTCATGGCGCTGTATCCCACAACCCTCCGTTCTCACGGTCAACGCGTGCCTCAGTTTGACTTTATGGGGTGACTTCTATTAAAGGGTGGGCTAGTTTATGTCCCCTAACTGAATCCACAGAGCGTTTATTTAGTGATTTTTACATAGCAAGAGACATCTGTAAAACGGAATGTTCGAAGTTTGTCGCGTTACCATCCTCTCTCTCTCTCTTAATAATTTGTTAAATGCGACGTTCAATTCTATAAAAAAAAATTAAAATAAACAAAGAAAATTATAACCATTAAAACTATATCAAATTATCTGTAACTGAAATCAAAAAAAGATTAAAGATCAGATTTTATCGCATCTAACTTACTAGAAAATCACGGTGCTGGTTTTTTATACAATTTAAATATTGCGTTAAGTTTCGGTTATTCATTAAAAATAATGAACAATGAATTGAACGAAGCTTAGGGAAATAATGTTTTACTTCACAAGACTTTAGCTTTACACAATACTGAATACAGTGTGTATGTATGTGTGTGCGTTTGTGTCATGAATTCCGATAATGTCTCACGATATTAATTAGACATTTCAGCTTAAAACCGCACTGTGTTGTATTCACATTGATACTTGTTTGCTCGCGAGGTTCGTCGATACTTAGAGGAAAAATGTATTTAAAATAATAAAACATTAAAACAATATCACGACTCTTAGTCAAATTTTTTTTTATTACTCTTAGGTTATAGTATTTTTTTTTATGTCTTATTCAAAACGAAGTTCGTATCTGTAACGGTTGAAGGTGGATTAAAATATAATATTATAAAGTGGATATTTCTGTGATTCGTGTATGTCTTGAAATGTACAATAAACCAGTCTCGAGTTTTATTCAAGTGTTCCCCGCAGTTGTTACGGTGTCAAATATGTGTGTTGTGTGCCAATATCCCTGATGCTGTCTCCAGCAAGTGAAAGTAATTTTACTGCTGTGCAACTTTCAAACGATAAATTAAATAGAAAACTTTGCAGTCATCAAGAATTGATGACAGAACAATTCGTTTTGTGAGAGGTTTGTGCTGCGTCGAACTTTATCCTCTAGAAAACTTTTTACCGAATAGTTTCCGGTAATTGGTATTGCGATGATAAAATAAGGTAGAAAAAACAACCTCCCAAATTTAATTTCTGTTTTCTAACCGGTACTTGGAAATCCCCAATCCCAGTTATAATAATGTCTCAATGCTTACAGAGTGCCGTATATCCTTGTTTGAGGAGGATCATGATAACAATTAGTCACTCCGGGAGGCAATGTTAGTCATTATTTTGTTTGTCGATAGTTCCAATTTAGTATTTTCATATGTAAATTTACATTTTAATATGGTTTTCCTTAATATCATTGTACTGTCTTGGGCGGGATGATTTTTATAAGGAACAAAAGACAGGCGTCAAGTAGAAGTATTTAGCGTTTCTTCTGATGGCACCCGTAGTAGTTATTACTGTCCTTTTCCCCTATTGAATTATTTCTAACAAACAGAAAGAGGATTTGATGAAAAACGGAGATGGAAAGAAAAAGGAAATACTTTTTTTCATTTTATCTCTTCCTCTGTCCATTAATAGCCAACGAATCTAATTACTTAATATCAGTTGAAACTTGCACTTAGTTGTTTCTTCGCCATATCCTTCTAAAAAAAAAATCAACTGCATAACAGTCAAGTGCCTTTAGAGAAGTTTCGAGATTCAGTAACCAAACTCTCGGTTACAGTGGACGACCTGATACGGTGCGTTTATTTATGGCCCGGACAGACACCAATCTTAGATATTATCTAGCGAAATTTGAATTTTTTATTAGCTGTTACCGACCGACCGTTTATAAGCGATCGTGATTTTATTTACATTCGTTTAATAATTTTTTTTTATTGACCCACTCGGATCTCAAGATAGCGTTTAAGTGTTAAAATTCATTCAATATAGTTTTGTTATTAATATTTATAAACATAATATTTCTGTTTTATTTGTCAATAAATATTTGACGATTTACAATGTGGCAAGAAAATATATTAATTATTAATATATTGGAAATTTATGTTTATTTTATGGAAATTATTTTTACTGTTATTGTTCTTAATGTTAGTGTTCATCGCGAGTTTGAATTTTATTTAATTTAATTTAATGTGATGGTATAATTAACATATTAAGTTATAAGATGACGCGAGACACTGACTTGTCTCAGCTACCATCAAACTCAAGCTGTCTGTTGGATTTACATTCATCAAAGGCGCTAACTTTAAAATTTTACAATTTTTCTATGCAAATTTCGTATTTATTTTGATTGTATGAACCTTCTACAGAGTGTTAACTGAGAAACGAGAATGAAATTTGTAAAGTTTTCTCAAGTTATAACCTAAAAGAAATAGGGATTCATTTAATGGATACAATATATAGTTGATTCAAACTGAAAGCAAAAACTATGTAGAAAACAAAGTGTACATCGCTATTGTACGGGAAACTTTTTTACGTTACTTCATAACAGTAGCCTATCCATAATATATAACTTTACTTTATTTTATCTCACGATTTCCCTAAAATTACAATATTTCCGACAAAATTCGCGTTTTCTTTTGGAATAATATTTAGATTAATGCCGTCAGGGTTAGCTCTATCTGCTTAAGCGAAAGGCTCGGAACCTAAATATAATGTCTATGTAAATTAAAGTAGTTTTCTTTTAAGAAATATTTTCTTCTACGTATAAAACGATAATGAAAAATCGATAAGTTTTGTCGATAGATAAACAAAATAAGGTATCGAGCTTGGATTAAAATCGCTCGGGAACGGAATCGATAACGATCTAGAAGATAAAGCCTTATCGTTAATCACCTAACACGATTTACCGTGTAGGTACAGCCCTGGATTACTGCTACTGGCGTTAATACCTTTGATTTTTGAAATTGATTATAATTGTTATTTAATTTACTTTCATACTATTTTACGTTTAAATAAAGGATTTAATTAGTGATACAGCCCGTAATAACAACTGTTGTAAAGACCACGACCTCACAGGAGACTGGCGTGAAGCAGAAGTATTTTACGTTTCGTCTGAAAAGTGATATGTTGAAGGTTTAATTAGAATCTCCTTTTTCTACTGATTTTTTGGGATGCCAGGATCGAATTGCCTATTCGAAGCAATGCAATGTTTGACGAAGTCGCGGCAATGGCTAGTCTTTAATTATTTTTTAAAATATACAAAGATAAATGTTTAACGGTTAAAATTAAGCTTGTTTCAAGTTTCTATCTACTCTACAATGTTTACTAGCTTAATAATATACATAAGTGGCATTATTATAATCCCTAGAGAACATAACACCGTCTCGTAATCTGATCACTATCCAGAAATCGCACCTCGAGTCTGTGACGATAGCGGCTTGATCGATGTCCCCTGATTGTGTGTTCTGATAACCGACTTTATCTGACAGAGATATTATAATTTACTCCTGTACTGTGAGTTTGGAATGCTCAGAGAAAGGAATTTTATATTCGATCTACAATTGTGTACCTATCTTTTTGTCGGTGAACGCAGAGACTTTCATACTGTTACACAGGAAAATACTTTTTATATGTATTTTCACATAATCCGATATTTGGACTTGAATGTAGTAATTTGACCTCAGATCTACTCCTTCGTTCCATTCGCAAATAAATAGACGTACATATATTAGACAGTAATCGAGCTTGTGCTATGCTTTTCTTTTTTTTTATTTCACCTGCTTTCATATAAAATCAGTGCCTATTGATTGCTTGTTCTTTGTCGTTGATGAAATGTATATCTTATGAACAATTCCTAACATGTATGCGAAGTTTCTATTAAGTTGGTACTGAAGCTGTCTTTGTTAATAGGAGAAAAAACAAACCTCACTCCTGTAATCTCCGAAGGGGTAGGCAGAAGTGCAACTAGTGCTGATATTTTTCGCCGTATGTTTAATTGTAAAAATTAAAAATATTCTTCGATGGCTGTGCAAGTCACGTCAGCACGGAGAAGCACACTCGCCGGTTTTCGCGAGCGTTGCGATAAGGATCGTTAATTTCAGGAATCCGATCACTTATTGGGTCTAATCATGCGATCCCAATTTGAATATTGTTCCTGTCGGCGGCGCGTGCGATGCGGGACATAGATACCGTTTAATTTATTTTCTCGCAGATTGATAAACAGTGAGATGTTATCAAGGGCCGTCGCAGGATTTATGCGTTCGCGTTACATGCCCTCGCGTGGGATGCACGTGTACAATGTTTTTGTTACAATTAAAATGTTACATTGTAACTTATTGCTTGTTGAAATGTGAGTGCGATTTACGTGATGTGTTTTTGTGAGCAAGTCTCACGATAACCATATTATTTAAAGATCACACGGGTTGTCATAGTAACTCCTTCGCAACGATATCATATTCATCTGTAACATTTTAAAGTTGGGGCCTCTATATTTAACTCTAATCATTTACAAAATACGGTTACAAAATGTTATTTGTCGCTATTGCTAAAGTGTATTTCAAAAGTAATATATTTCTCATTGCGATACGACCGTGTGCAATAAGATTGTTCACATCCATACGACACGACTGCGACACGATACGTTATAAATTACGATTATTAGTAAATGCAATCTGGCAACGATACCATTGCATTAATCAAATATGTTACGCATATTATTCATTTTCAATATTATTTTTAATTATTTGGCTCGTGATTGAATCACTATTTCTTAGAATACGATGTATTTTCAACATTGTATTTTAAACTCAGCTAAAAATTCAAATAACCACCTAAACACTATAAAATCATCATACAATATTGTCATTGATCTTAAATAAAAATAGTATGTATAAATTTGTTAAAATAACTACCATCAAAATTTTTCCTTCTATCTACCCCTTTTTCTTTTCATAACAACTCACTGTACTTGAAATTCAACACAACTTACTTACAAATTCATATATAGTCATTTGTCTTTTTAATTACAATAAAAAACAACTCGTTACGTACGTAACTGTAAATTTGATAACAAATCTATATTTATCGATAACATTAATCGATTACAAAGATATGTTTAGTTTTTGGTAATATTGTGTAGTTCCACTTGTCCGCGCGTCTTCTGCGCCGTGTTACATCGATAACGTATCAATACATATATAACATTTGTAATGCGTCCGCGTCGCTTGTCGGATTGCGATCGCATTATCTATTGCTTGCTACCGTTTGTAGATATCGATTTACAATTATCGATAAACTTATCGATGTTTTTTCAGACAGATATAGTTTGTGTACATTTTTGTCATTTACAAAATTAAGAATTCCGAAATAAATATGTGAGTAGATGACGTTGAACATATTGAGTCAAAACATCTAAGCCCTTTTTGTAATTTTTAATCCATTTGTATTATTCCTCAGTCGAGAGTGGCCAACATTAAAATCATAAACATATATCTACCTAACAATTATTTTCCCAGTTAACTGCGCACAGTTTGTACGATAATCGAGTTCCCAGATAACATCCCACACCATGCGTCCATCACGCTACTGCCGTCTCCCTCGTTCGCGTATAAACTATACTTGCGTCCCTTTTGCGCTTATCTGGCTAGTTACGAATTTAAAAACTAAAATAATGAACGATATATCGCGACCGCTATCGCAGCATCCGCCAGCGTATCGCCAGCGATAACAGTACATCTGCCATGTCAATGCTCGCCGATTTGTAATTCGAACACAATTAAACGCGCGTTCCTATTATTAGATTGTTTTTATTTTTTATAACCAGCCACTGTCAAAACGTTCCGATTGACAGGTGTCATATAAAACCTCATTTTATGTTGTGACATAGATTAATATACCATATGATAAATATATCGCCTAATAAAACGACTTTTATTGCGTATTAGGCTTTGTATGAACATATATGATAATTTTGTCGCGTGGACTTGTTTTATTTTATTAAATCAAAAGCGTAGGCGTATTCAAATAAATTCTATATAAATTTTGTTAAATTAGTGATGGAATTGTGTTTTTCATTTGAATACTTAATTTTTTATACCTTTTTCTGTCACTAAAAAATAATAATAGAGTTTTTTTTTGTCAAATATAATAACAAAATATTCATAGATTTAAATTAGAAGAAAAAATAAATGAGAGTTTGTTACTGAACATACTGTATGACGTATTTAAGATTTTTGTCACTGAGTGTCACATTGGAACATATTGGAATCATTATGTTTACAGAATCTGTATTTGCGTTGCTATTGTCTGTGAGTGTGAGGAAAAAACCGCTACGAAAACAATTGAATGACCAAAGAATCAATAAATTAAAATTTTATTTTAAAAATTATATGATGGAGGGAAAATATAATAAGACGGACAATATTTTAGATTTTGTTTCAAAAAACTACTATAGAAACCAAGAGGTTATATAGTAGATTAGCCTGAGATATATTGCATGCGAAAAGTGCATTTGTGTATATTTTTAGGCTGTGATCATGAAATATTTTGAAGGCAAACGTAATCTAATGTATTTTAAATGCCGTTAAGTTATTAAGCAAATCAACATAATTAAGTAACGGCCCATTGTGTTCGGAGTAACATGTTTCAATGTGCAGCCGTCGATAGATTTTAATTACTATGTAACCAATATACATTTTTAGCGATAAGACGTGATAAGGTAGTCAGTGCAACCTAACCTTACATCAGGGAGTTGCTTTGTGTCGGCACAGCGGCGATAAGTCACGTACATATCGAATGTATGCAAGCTAAGATAGCCTCCTTGCAATAACTATGTAAGCTCTTAAACACATTCACACCTGTGTTTCCCAAAGGGATAAGCATACTAGACAGAGGAGCAACTAGTGCAACCTTTTCGTCGTATGTATCTGTGTTTGCGAGCCTATAGCAGATTCCGGGTTGATATCTGAGTATTAAATGAATAAATACATTGCCTATCCATTAAAACACAAAGTCGAAATCGATTCAACGGTTTAAGTGTACAGTCACAAAGAAGAATTATATCTTACGATATATAGTTTGTAATTGTCATAATTAAATACTTGTATGTTGTTTAAGACTATATATGCGGTTTGGCTTCGATAAAACGCTTATCCCTGGAACCAGGGTGTGCTTGTAATAATTGTTTCGAACGATTGTAATTTTAATTCTGTTCCTTTGCAAGCTATCAGAGGTCCGCGATACGTTACGAAACCATCTTTATCGAGATGTCTATGTAATCGTTGTGTAAATAACTATGTACATTGGTATCATGCGCTCGGATATCAGATTATCGTGCCGTGTGTTATCTCGGTTCAAAACGTTATCAGTCAATAAAAAACATACAGCTGTCCCTGATGCGGTTAGATGGTGAATTCCTTCTTAACAAATTGGTTTTACATATTATATGAATTTATTTTATTTATATTACATTTTACTTCTAGCCACCGTAATAATAGTGAAATTAAATAGTTTCAAATCAATTCATCAGCATTCAATCTAGTAGGGTAGGCAGAATTAATAGATTTTTATTTAGCATAGATTTAACAAATATCTGTACATATTTTATTCAGTATGGTACCAAGAGTTAGAAATATTAATGAATTATTAAAAAAAATAAGAATCAAAGATTAAGGTGACAAAAGTAACACCAACCAATCAACATAGGATGTCACTCGTGTTATACAGGTGTCTAGTAATAAAACATACAACAAACAATAAGGTCTTTTGTAGAAAGTATGGTGATTCAAGTTTTACAAACTTTTTTTTTTAGTAAAAAGGGAGCAAACGAGCGACGAGTCGCCGAAAGTCAGTTGTCTGCTAACGTTATATAGCTTTTAGTTTATATTAGAAAGTAATAGGTTTTTCCTAAAGAATGTCAATAACAAGCTCTAAATTGAGCCAACTTATTGCCAATTCTGAGTATCTTGTATAATCGTGAATTGTCGATAGCATCATTGTATTTTATTTTGAATATTTAATCTAAACGGAATTTACACTTGATAATTACGCCGATAATATGCCACTTCTTCTAAAACTTAGATATCGATTCTCAGTATTGTCCGTGTCGTGTCGTGTCGTGTCGTATCAGCCTGACCTAGAATGGAGTTGAGATGTTCTTTATGAGTAATGCATCTCATTTTAATGCGTCATTTCGATACAAATGATCGAACTGGAAATATATACACTGACGCCTAAGCTCCCCAATGGAGTAGGCAGAGGTGCAACTAGTAAACTCACTCGGTCACAAATTCCAGACTTCGTCCGGTCTGAATTGAAAACACGACATCACGATTCGAACCCGAGACACTTTTGCAGCACCGCCACCGAGTCAGTAAGTTAGAGAATATACGTATTTGAAAATGACATTTTATTTGTATGTTTTGCATGCTTGTATCACGTCAGTAAACCAGTTAATGCGGTCGCATTCGACTCCAATAATTAAATAAAAAAGAATCGTTCGTCATAAGTGTCAGAGCGGGGCGATCCGGCCGCTCGCCTCATCTTCGTGATAAGGACCCGATAAATAGCTGATAGTCGGTAATGGACCGCGTTCTCTCCTGATAAGATACCGGCTAATGAATCTTCGTTTTAAAACTTCACTCGCTAATGACCGATAGTTATTTCTAGACTTTTAGATAAATGACATTGTATGTGTTTATATTAATGGAGCTGCATAGATGAATATATAAGTAAAAAAAAATTATACGCTCACGCTTTTAATTTAAGGGAGGAACGAAGATAGATTTAGAAACATAAAATGTTATTGGATGTTGATAAAGTTTGTTCCTTAGGAATTAAGAATAAAGGAAATAAAACACACTAAAAAACAAAACACATGAAAAAGTTAGTTTTTTCAAAAAAATCCCATATTGATATGATTAGAGAGGTAAGCTTTTTGTTCCCTCTGCAAGAGTGGAGCTGTGAGGGCAATGGTGACTGGTCTTGTTATAGTGCACGTGTAGTACCTGTATGTATACTTTAAAATTAATACTAGACACAATGACTGACCCTCATTTACCGAGCCGAACATCCCGGGACAGGAGCGACGGCGAGACATTGTTTGTTTCCATTGTCTTTTTTGATTATTAAAATTTTAATTATTTAAAAAAAATATTAAAAATTATACAACATATGATAGCTGGCTGTTATAAAGGTTTAATACACATACACGATGCATGAAACTTTATCTATAACTTAATTAGCATAAAAGTGTGTATAAAAGGAATGTAGATTTGATAAAAATTTGATATGGCGTTAGGCTCGCCCCCTATCACATTATAGGACGGAAAAACATATGGCGAAATGTGGGTGCACTAGTTGCATCTCTGCCTACCCCTTCGGGGAATACAGGCGTGAGATGTTTTTTTTTAATTTTAAAAGTTCCTTATTTACTATTAAATTATCTTAAAGCCTCTTGTAAATTGAATAAATTATGTTCCTCACCTTAAAATTAAGGGTACAGTTTTTATTAAACTGTAAATAATTTACCGTATCGTCTGAAACAATGGACACCAACTACTAAAACTCTTAGATTGTATCGCGTCACCTATTAACCGGCCGTGATTAAACAATGGGGCTGTAATCGAAAAAATAATTCGAGCAATTTATCTACCGCCCTGACTGATTCCCGCGCCGGCAATTTGTCTGCCAGATTAGAGATGGCTCGATTGTTAACTGAGCTCCTAACGTAATTAGTAACTATTTGTTTTTGCTGGGTTATCGCGCTTTTCATCGTAGTTACGAACTCGACAATGGGGAAAGGCTAAATTTTTGAAATGATTCGATTAGTTGAGACGTTTTGATTTGTTTGTATCATTACTTTTACACTTTTTTATTTTGTTATTCTCACATTAATTGTGCATGTATGTAGATGTCGTTAACAATAAATGTTTAGAGTGTTAAGGGATTTTAATGTTAGAAGAACACTTCTTAAAGAATTAATATTTTTGGAATAATAATTGTAGTTGGCGAGTAATGGGATCTTCAATAAAAAAGTTTTTTTTTTTAAATGTATTCTAGTTGGTTGCTTTTAAAATTACTTTTAATTACAATTTTTTTGTGAAAATAACATTTTCGAATGAATAACGCCTCTTTAATTATCTACAGTAAGGTTTTATCGCCACATAAAGCACTGTTATTACGAAAATGCCCACGTGCTTGCGCATTGTTCTACTCTGGGTGGTCCTGGGTTCGTACTATTGTTGTTCGAGGGCACTCTTTACTTCACGGATAGGTCATTGAATATGACGTACAATAACGATCAAATGTTCGGCAAAAATTGTTTGCAATTTGTGTTTTTAATCTAACTTTATAAAATATGTAACCTTAATCGTTAGTAATGTTATTGTGTAATTGACTAATCATGGATTAAAAATTAAATCTGTTATCTTCCGGCACCGCACGCACTAACATTTTGAATCGCCATTGAAATCCTTGTACTTACAACGTTCGCTCTAATATAATCACCTGTCCCATCTTGTACTACAACATTGTTCTTTCCTTCAAGCTTCAAACTAAACTCGCCTTTATAAATCTAATTAGTGGGATCATTATCGCTTGAAGCATCCACCACTCGACCTACGGCCTCGCGATCCATTTCATCTCCTACAAGCATAAACTACGAAGCGGGCGTCAATTGTTAACAACCTCTCGATTCTCGTGAATAGATACAATCGATTCTGTCGTTTATTTTCTCGCACTAGAGTGCTCGATTGTTTCATTCGATACTATTCGCCCGCAGCCGTCTAGATCATGCGTTCCCTACATCAAATTAGTTGTGACACCATTCGATTCTGTTCCTTAAACGACTCGCCCTTGAGACGAAATTTGCGGTTATAATTTTGACAAGTGATATCGATTAAGCCAGTGTCAATATAAGAATCGACTTTGGACTCTATTGTGAGTTGTAAAGGTGTGTTTTATGGTCTATTATATGTGTATTTTTTGTGTCGCTTATTGTTTAGGACAGTCGTTTGTTTTGACAGGGCGCGTTGGTGCGCGGTTACGGTGACTGAGATTGACCGATTGTGTGTACAGCGTTTTAGATCGATAGATAATTCGGGACTCACGGACCGAGGCGTGAGGTGACTGCTGGCCTGTCATTGTTTTTTAAACAATGTACTTGATTCCTTATTTGAATAATGTAAGATTATTACAATAAATAAACACACAGATTAATTCCTTATAAAATATTTCCTTACATGCTAACAAAACAGACGCTTTTATATAAAAATAACTTTACAACGGTTTAGAAATTCAGATGTTAATGTTGTATTTAATGGTTTCACAATAATTAATTTGTTTTACAATGGTTTGTATGTGGCCTTAATCTGAAGTAACCGGAGACACATGCTGTATGTCCGTAACGTCGCTGTGTATCAATATCCATAGAGTGCGTTATTTCATTTGCTCTATAATGTTTGTGTGTGTTTTTGTGGTGGTCCGTTAATGGTCCGATGTCGAGATAAGATAGCAGAGCTACAAGCTGTTGCTTTATAATTATACATGTGGTTGTAATCCATCCGCTTTCTATACTAAACGCTTCCCTATATGTTGTCTAGTCTCAAAACATTAGATGGTTTAAAATGATGCACTGAGACAAAATAAACTACCTCGGTTACGCAGTTGCAACGCCGACTTCTCGGGTTAGAATCCCGAGTCGGGCAAAGTGGTAATGGATTTTTTCACCACGACATTAGCCCGGAGTTTGTGTTTAATAAGGCCATAGACTCGCTCCATATTACGTCATGGATTGGAAAAAACATACGGCTGCATTAGTAGCACCTACCTACCCTTTCAAGGAGTACACGCGGGAGTGTGTTGTGTATATAATAGATAAGGGATTCTAGATTCCCTATATTCATAGAACGTCAGTTTTTACTGACAAATCGCAGTATTGCTTCAAAGTTGCCAGATACCTCACTATAGCAAGCGAGCAGTTCGTTGTGACGTGTACAGGCAAGGCCCAAACCCGATGCGGACAAGATAGTTTGCAGTAATCTGCGCCTACGCACTATTGTTTAAAACTCGGTATGCTCATTTTGTATAGCGCGATAGCATCGGCTCGGCGTACAACACGGGCCCCTACACTCTATAAGGCCGGGGCGCTTTTGCCGGTACTGATTTAAGTGCTGTATCAGTGGCGGCTTGTACCGATGTTACGATCGCTTCCTCGACTCTCTTGATTTAACCTTTAGAAATTTATTTTTACATTATTGATTTTTAATGAAAGACACAAAACAACAACTGATTACTTAAACAATGTATGTTACATTGTTTTAGTAATCAGTTACTAAAACAATGTATGTCTTATTAATCCCTCCAACTCTGGCTACCGGCTTTAACAACTGCTATTTGTTATCCCACTGTTGGAACGTATATATAACATCGAGTAAATTTAAAATTATAGATACGTAAGTTCAGTAACTTCACTAGTTATAGTGTCCTTCAGACCACTTCTTACTTGCTTTTCGAAAGGTCCTCGCGCTGACATCATCTTCCTTGTGGAGACACTCGCTTGCTGACTTCGGAAAGCAGCCTTACTGGTAATGCTAGCTGCGAACCCGGGGCACTATTTTTGTCGTTATTGTATCGAGAGATATGTTTAAATAAGTGCTATAACTTGGAAGTAAAAGGTATACGTTTTCTGCTGCCAAGTCTTCGATTTTTTCATCTCCGAGTGATACAACTGCGTGTCTTACATCTTCTAGACGCTTCTTTATTCTTCGCTCTTCTTTTATAGAAGATTAGTATTGACTACGAGGATTTAATCGTCCTAAATATGTCAATATTGATTCCGTTGTCAAGTCGGACTGTTTCAGAATGAGCCATTTCACTCCGACGTGTGTCCAATAATGACCGGAGTTGTCAAAAAGCGATTTTAATCTTCGAGAATTATCGAATAATCGACGTTACGGTTGCGCGTACACCGGATGTCAAACTAAAGTATGACAATGCAATTATATATACTAGTTGAATTTTGTACTTTGAGCTTTATTGCCTTAAAAATAAAGGTCATTTCATAGAGTTTAAATTGAACAAACATAGTTGTAGACTGTATGTTTATAATAACAGTAACTTGTCATAACGACGTTGTTTTAGAGATCAGTGAGAAGACATTTCTTTTTTTCACAATAGATTTTTGTAATGAATAAGAGTGAAAAAAAAACAAGTAAATTAATTGTTGCTGCGTACAACGTTAAAGTGTATACACAAGCTTTTGAAACAAATGAACTTCAAAACTCTAACTAAACTTATTACGAATTCTATCGTATATTCGATTCACACTTTATCATACAAAAATACAAAATTGACTTATTAAATAGTAATAAAACTAATTTTATGACTTATTAAAATTTTAATTCTGTTGTTAGCGATTATTGTGAATTTTAAACACAGATATTATTTTTGAATATTCACTTTACACCGACGGAACCACATAAATGATTAAACGTCACGGACTTGACGCATTTTTATTGATCGAAATCTGACCATTAAATACCTGTCCGATGGTATAGTTGATAGAAAGATTTATGTTGTTTAAATAACACATTTGAATTGTATTTTTTGTGTCAACAGCGAAACCGCCGCGCCTTGCTCCATTGAAATTCCTCCATGAAATTTTTCAAATATAATGAAGAATTCTAAATGTTCAGAACTTTATGTGTGGTAAAGGAAATTTTAGACCTCACCAAAAAGGGGAAAAATTTAAGTTTACAATATTATAATAGAAAATATTTTAATAGAAACAGACTTTTTGGTAAAAAAAAGTAGAAGAATATTTAATAAGTGACAGAATTTTGAACCACAAGACCACGTAATGTAAAAGGGTTATCAGACAATATCTTTATGGTCTAATATCTACATTTTAGATACAAAGAATTCATGACAAATTCCGTACATTCTATAATACAACAGTAATTTTTAACTCTAAAATAGACAATTGCATTCCTATGTAATATTTTATTTATAAAATTTCAACCTTGGAATAGACAACTTGGTTCATTTTTGTTCTTTTTTTGTTTATCTTTTCTCCATCCCTCTAGCTCTGAATTAAAGACATATTAAGCGTAAAATAAATACAGTATTACTTTTCTATCAAGATTTTAAATTAATGTAAGATTTAAAAAATCTAATTTATTACATAGGTACCATAGTAATATTTCCTGACAAATTATATTGAAGTGAAAATGTTAGCAGTCAGGTGCAAGTCCGAGATCAGTCCGGGGCTCATAACTTCTCGGCTGTGATTGCTCTCAACAACTCCCTATCGACACATCACTCCGCCATGATTTACCGCCAGGCAAAGGTCGTGCCGATTCCTCGATAGAGGGCGTCAGTGTTGTACTGTAATTATTTTACGCTCGGTATACAAACAAAACTCTTTAACACCTCGTGCATTGTTTTTCTGTGTAAGTAGAAAAGGTAAAGATTAATTTATATCATTGAAAATTCAAAAAAGTTATGAAGGCTGGAATAAGTTATTACATTGGTTTTTATATGATTGAGATGTTTGAATTTCATCAAGATTTTACTAACCATGTTATGTATAGATATATTTTTATTTGAAAACATTTAAAATGAGATGTATACTATCATAAAATAAATGAGTTTAACAGATGAAGGATAATTTAAATTGTCCTACCATTTTCGACGACAAGCGTAGAATATAAGTATTTAACATTGTCTACTAAAAAGTTTTCGATTTAATAATATAGTATATTCAATGACACTATCTATTGCTAAATTAATTACTTACATAATTCCACATTTTTAATTAAAGAAATTAATGTAAGTCGGGTCGTAGGCCGAGCGCCCTGATCTCCGGTGCTACTTAAAAGGATACTTTCGAATTTAAGATTAAACGAACAAAGATCGCGTATTCGCGTGATTTTCGTCCGGCGATACATCGGCATGGTTCCGAGGCTCACGCGACCGCAAGTGTTGGAATTTCGAACGGAACAAAATAAGACAATTACCTGTTGGCAAATGTTCCGATACGGGCCGCCGCAATCGCCTCACGGCCCGCAATCTCGCCATCGGTAATTTGGTAATAAAATGAAAATACGTTCGCCCCCTTATCTATAATCCGCTCTATATACATATATCCAGCTCTATATAAACATTCAATAACCGAAGCGCGAAACGATGTAAGCGCCTTTACAATTCTTCGAATGCACTTGAAATTCCCTGGCGAGTTGCAAACGAGTTTATCGCTTCAACAAAATACTCGCTTAGCCTTTAAGGGTTGAAATTCCTTGACGGGTTTCAACTCGTCTGCTTTCGCGGATTCGTGCCGATTTCGCGTGGCTGCAAATTTAATTTTCTTTAATAAGCTTCGGGAATTTATTGTTAAAGAAAATGTTCCTTAATTTTAGGCAACGAAGGTCGATTGTCGGATGACGGGACGCGCTGGCGTCGGAGGCATGTATCTAGATAGGCAGCTTGTTTCATCGGGAGAGATGCGAGAGTCGATAGCGGCCCCGCCCATGCTTTTTTCGTGGTCTCTCTAAGTAACAATGGGGTGATCTGCTAACTAAATAACGAGTGCGATGCATCAGTGGGAACGTTGTCGATGCGAGCCGCGTCGTGCTTTATTTGGTCGGACCGGTGTCGGTCGCGGACGCCCTGATTGAGTTTTGTATCGCCGCCCGCTCGCCACCCTGGGCACTGACTTGTTGAAGTCCTCGCATTGTAGACAACTTTATTATTAAACTTACTACTATATCTTAATGTCAGATGATACAAAAAATCATGTCTCTAGTCGTGTATACACATTCGCTTGTCCTATTTTTTTGATTTTGTTCTTTGCCTTCGAATTATAGGCGAATTGTGTCAAAAAGTTATTTAACCTTTTTTTTGTATTTAAGTATATGTGTCGTGTAGAGGGATAAATATAAAACATAAAAACCTGGTCAGGTATTTAAGCAAACAGGACTGTAAAAACCGGGAGATGCGAATTGTATGGTAAGCTTGTGGCAATGGTTCAGTTAAATCAAAACTTACAACTACACAACTTAAAGGAGGAAGATCAAAGGTTACGAAATTAACAATTGAACTATTTATTGTGCAGTATTAATTTACAATTTTCCGCCATATTTCAACACGGGGTTTTTATTCGTCCACTAATTAACCTTATATCGATGGTGTGGCGCGGTGTTTTCCTTGTACAATCGCCTTTATTTATAATGTTATTCCTTGTTTTGTTGTTATGTACGTGATTGTGTATTGTTAGTGCTCGGGTTCTGCGATGTTAATTACATTTGTCGACTTGACAATTAAACATAGATTTTTTTTGTAATACTCGTTGTAAGCAATATGGGTATCTATCAAGAGGAGTAGACATTTTTCTGATATGGCGACTGTTAAATATGAAAATTCGCAACAAGCATTACGCTTAAAGGCAAGAAGCAATTACAAAATAAAGTTAGATGGAAACTGTGATGCATCGTATAAAGCATCTGAAAATGAATAACAAGAATCGCAGAAGTGTAAATTCCTCTACGTTTAACTTCTGCTACATTATTTTATATTCTGCTGTTCTGATCCTACCACTGTTGATGAGGTTGTTGATATTATTATTTAATATACTTCAATACACGTACAGATCTGTTCATATCAAGAACGGTTCAACACACGTAACTTAATAAAGCCGCTTTGAAACATGTTCCCTTACTTACCTTACTACATTATGAATTAACAGTAAGTGCCCAGGTTGTTGGGCGGTGGGGGGCGGAGCGAAGCTCCTCCTCTCCCAGCCATGCTGGTGCGGTGACGTAGCGGACAGGTTTGTCGGCTTGTCGCGCGGCACACCGGGTTCGAAGTACGACGCCGCGCCTAGCGAGCGTCCAGCGAGCGCCGTGACTCATTGTTACCACGATGTTTCAACTTAAACTTGTCTAACTTGAATGACTTAAGTATTGATTGAGTGGAGAGTATGAGGTAGAAGTATTTATACGTTACGTTTGTGAAGATCGTTAGATATTGTACTCAGTGAATACATCAGTACTAGGGACTAGGAAGGCCGGCCAAGAAGTAAAGGATAAGATGTAGGAATATCTGTGGAAAGGGAAGATTGATCCATATGTGCATATTTCTATTTTATATAAAACTAGCAATGCCTCGCGGTGTTACCTGCCCCGTTCTTTTGGTTGACTCCTAACGAGATTAAGTTTAGCTGACATTTGCGTTATTCCATGTCAGATGCGTTTTTGTTATATCACGTTTAATAGTGACTTGTTACGCGGGAACGGGGTCGAACGGGATGAAAAGTATCCTATGTCCCAGTTAGTTTTTGATACTTACACTTGTACGAGTATTCTGCACATTGTAAAATAAGCGAAACATTAATTATTTTAATTTTTTCCTGTAATTTAAGTGACTTTTAGTATCGTATGATCCACCCTTCCTCTCCATCCATCAGGGCGGGCGTTCGATTTGCTGGATAAACAAATTAGTGTCCACAAACAGGACGGACGGCTAAAGAGATGTTATTAAGAAATAAATTGGGAGAGCGCTAGGGTTGGCACTGATGAAAACATTGTTTTGTTGCAAAATTACAGCTATTGGAAAACCAACATTTCAAATAAAAAAAAAACACGTTAAAACCTTTTCACTATAGCAATAACTTTTGGAATTATTGCTGTTTTAAATCAACAGTTAAGTTTGTTTAAAAAAATAATTTGCAAATGAAAATAGATCGATTCGGTAATTTGAATGTTAAATTTTTTTATAAAATCTATAAATATTGTAATGTAAATGTTCCCATTGTTTATCGCGGCGATATGATGCGGGGACCGGTTCTTTATATCTTACTCGTGGAAGTATAACAAGGTTTTTGAATGTTTGTTGTGTTTAACTTTATGCATTATCCACACATCATATAAACTAATGATTGTACATTTAATTGCTTATTTTGTTATCTATACAATGCTCTACATTTTGACGGTTTCAATGATAGACAAACAAGGTCTACGGTAGAGTCTTCAAAGTTTCAATTGTTGTTTTTGGATAAAGTTTCAGTAGTTGTTTTTAGATAAAAATATATTAGACTATTTAAGAAAAATTGCTTTGTAGCAGCCCTAGTGCCCCGCGACGGGAGCGGCCCGCGGCAACGCATATAAATTAGAGATTTATTCGTAATCTTTCATTTTTCACAGCCGTTTAATACAACAGCCGATTGACGCCTTTCCGTGCCAGATAATTACGAAATGAGTTTGTTTTCGCTCTAAGCTTTTGTTTGCAAATCTAATGCCGCGATCTTGTGTTGCAACTTTGAAATAATTACAAGAATTGTTCGAAAACTATTTTCATGGATTCGCTTTTATTTAGATTTCATTCCCGATGATTCCATGTTTCAGTCTACCCTCCGTGACCTTAAGCGCTGTAATTTGTTTGAAATGTCGGGATAAAAAATTAAAACGATATAAAATAAAGAATTTAACGCGATAAAATCAGTAAAAAGTTAATTCCATTATTTTGTGTTTTAATCTGTTTCTATATTGTTAGACTAATTTATTATTTGTTGTCTATGTTATTATTATGTACTGTTAGAATAGTCTGTGATTATTGTCTATGGTATCATTGTCTATGCTTTTGAGTGTCATGTATAATCTGTAATGGATGACATTACGGCGGTATGCAAAAATGTACAAGTGAGAGCTAATAAATAATTAATTGAAGTGATGATTTTCTATTGAGTTGAACCGTATTTAATAATATGTATATAGTTTATTTATAATATTTTTAAACTGTAACGAGTTTCAAACGTAGTATCAAGGAATGGATAACTGGTACCTACACAATGCATATTAGAGTTTTTATAATTAATAAAAACCGCTATAAACATAAAGATACTAATTTGATATTATAATATACTACAATTGTTTTAATCGAGATGCATTAATTAAGTGTCGCTTTCCATAAATATCGAATAATAACTATCTGAATAAGTTAAGAAGAAATGACATATTAAAATCATGATTTTTCTATATTTGTAGGCATCGATAAAAAGTCATTGAGTACTCCTTTGAGAAACTCGATTAGTTATTTTTTTCCCATTTACTTACATTGCTCGAGATAAAGATTTGAGTCGATTTCTATATCATTTTATAATGTTGAATAAATACAGTTGCCATCCCTAATATTCAACATCTCTTGAATAATGTAATAAGTTTTATAGTTTACCCTTTACGGTAATAATATTTGAACACCCCTGCATCGGATACCATAAACAATCTTTTTTCTGACGTCGTCATGTAGCTGTTTAAAATTCGCGCCGAAGTTTCGCGCGCGATTTGTAAACATGGCGTCACTTCCGGCGC
Organism: Papilio aristodemus; assembly: GCA_016277805.2. Taxonomy (NCBI): domain Eukaryota; kingdom Metazoa; phylum Arthropoda; class Insecta; order Lepidoptera; family Papilionidae; genus Papilio; species Papilio aristodemus. The sequence continues at coordinate 856,889 of JAABKM020000001.1, read as the reverse complement.
GGCCGCGGCGGAAATTCGAGCCGTCTCTAAAGGGAAGGCGGGAAGCTCTCTGGATTACGATGTGACGGACAACAAGTTTGTTTTCGAATGAATAATTTTAGAAAAGACAATATTTATTGACGGCATTTTGAATAAGAATAATATTTAGTTATTGCTCTGGGATATTTATTAGATTAAATAATAAATTTTAAAATAATAACTAACAAACTAACTAACGTTCGACGAATTCAAGATGTCTTTATCCAAATGTACACTAATTAAGGCTAATGCATTGACGAATAACATAAAATAAATAAGAGTTACAATATTTAAACCTTTTTAGATTTGTTGCTTCGTAATCTACTTTATAAATCCTAAAAAAATATTAAAACAGTGGCATTAATGGTCGTCTTAATTTTACATTTTTAAATTACCTTGCCCAAAAGGTAAGGCAAGGGAAAAAATATAATTAAGGTAATTGGAGAAAAGTCTTTAGAGGCAAATATAATTCACAGCTTAATGTGCCCGCATTCCTGTTAATGTCACTGCATTGGATTAAGGGATAAAAAAAATAACTGTCGCATAATTAAAAATATGATTTTTGTTACGAATGTTGCCGGTACAGAAATGTAAAACACTTCTACAAAACATAATAATTAAGTTTTAAGGAGGTTCCTAAATTTACATAGAATAAAAATACTAAAATACATCAAAATTACCCATAAGTATTGACTATGTTTAAAATGTTCTCATTGAAAACTTATGTTTGTCAACCGATTTATTACCTAATGATACCGTTGACTAATAGATGGCGCTTTAAAATTTGTTTTTAATTTCTATAATTCGAATTAGCATATTTACAGATAATTCATCTTTGGAGATAAATTTTAAAATAAAAATCGTATCTGTGATACTTATTATTTAGCATAAATACACGAATTGCTCGGTTTTTAAGTAAATAAATGATATAGGTACATTATTATTGTAATAAAATTATATTCGTTTTGTTACAGGTAAGTGAGAAGTTGCAATGGAATCTGTTGTTACAAATGGACATGAGACCTTCATCTACTTGCCGGATGGTAATGTTAGTGTAAACAAAGGCAGCCTAATTCGTCTAACTAAAGTAATACAAATTACAATAAACTGAACGAGTTAAAACTAAATAATCACGGAGGTCATTTAGTCAGTCTAAAATTAGAATACACATGATTTTGTTTTCCAAATGAATTTTTTCTTATCTCACTGTTATTAAATTTGAATTTAATTTAACATAAAGTGAATTTAAATGTTTTATTTATTCTAGATGCTTGAGTCGGTGAACAACCTAATTCATTCAGCAAGTTAGGCTTGTTACCAACTAAAGCGATCCGTATTACAAAGCGTGCATTGTCATAAGGTTCCGTAAGCGCAAATCAATGAGCAGGTAAAGAGCTCCACACGGATGCGGCTGAACTTTTTAATCTGCTCAGACAATTCAAATGTTGCATTATGCAAGGGAGTTAGCAGACAATGGCGCGGCTCGGTTTAGCCGCTGAAACAACCGGAGTGGGCTATCTCAGCCTCGCCCGTGCGCCCGGTTTGTTTAAACTTCAGGAAAATGCCTTTTATACTTTTTTTTAAATTCTGGTACTTGTTATGTGCTTAGATTCGATGAAATGTAAATAGAAATGATGTATCATGCTCGTACCGTTGTAATTTTACGTTTAACAAATTATAATGACAATAGAATATTGTAATTTGAAGCAAGCACTTAATGCACATATTTTAAGCTTTTTGTACTTAATAGCCGTTACATTAATACAATAATAAAATTATTTCATAACTTTTTGAGATAAAAACATGTACATCAATATAAACGAGTGTGTCGCCAGCGCCATCTATCTCGTGAGCGGTCGAGCGCTGGAGCCCGAGCGCGCCGGAAATGAACCGGCTTACGCGATCGGCATACCCGCTGACTTTCACTTTGGTGTGCCCACACCCTTATTGTTTACATTATTCTTAGTCGGTGAATACGAAGATTGTCCTAATTATTTGATGCATAAACAGTTCAAGTTATTTGGTTAGCATATGTTTAACTGATGCAACATGATTACAATGTTACTCCGAGTACTGAATAAGTGATAGTCGTAATTAAACGCCTATAAAAAGTAAGTTTAAAGAATTGTAACATTTTTATTTCTTTCTTTTCATCCTCATTCATTGCACACGAGAAATTTTGTCCAAATTATCGGTTCGTCTAGTGTTTAATATAAACCGGTTCTTGAAACCAGGTGCATGTAACGAAGCGGGAGGGATGCTCATACTTGGTATCAGCAGCAGCGACGCGGCGATAACGCAACGATCACGCTGCGCTATCGCCCGCGTGTCACATTGTTCGCTATCAAGACGTGCACTTTCGCTTGATAGTTAGGGCTGCCTTGATGTTTTAATTACTGTATTATATGATAAAACTCCAAAGTTTACAGACAAAAGAAAAAAGTAAAACAATATTTTTTATATCCAAACTATTGAAATAACAAACAATGATAGGTAAAACATCGCACGTCATATTACGTAATTCAATGGCTTAATAATTCCAGTAACTAGTACACTCAGGGGAACACTGTTCCTATGTCACCTTATTTCAAAATAGGTTTATTCTACATGATAAAAACATTACAGTCAGGACAGTCGGGTAAAACAATATCCTCCATGAATCCATGGGGTAAAAACATTATTTGTTTCTTGGGTTGGTGGGTAAGAAATATTGGTTATTCACGTCAGTTGTGTATAGAAGCATAATTGAGTGATAAAACGGTAGACAGATGTAGGTCCGGGCCTAGCAGCCCTGACGGAGCCCAGACTCCGATACAACTTACAGCCGATAGTGCATTGTCCGCGATAAACTTGTTATTTGTAGATAACAAGAGAAAGTTACTATCGCCGTCGTATTTGTAAATACTCGAAGACGTTAATTAGCGAGATATGCGGGGTGACTTGTTCGAGACCTTTATCGGAATGTCATCGTTTCGATAGATTTTTATTTTTAATTATTTGAATTTCATTTGGCTACACTTTTATAAGCTGCCAATTTTTCTTAATTTTTGCAATAACTATTTGAATTATTACGCGCATTGCATGTAAGCATTATGTTTATGCATTTTTTCTTCTTACTCGACAAAACATTCATTTAATTATAGACATAGATTTCATCCGTCTGTTGTGCCGATCATCTTTTCTTATTCAGAGATGAAACGGTAAGGATGACATTAGCTTTTAGAATAAGTTACCGAAATAACATACATATATGTTTAATATTTTATGTGGACTATTTAAAAAATAAATTATCGGTCCAAATATTTTAAACGAAATTTTTTAAACATAATTTCCTTTATAAAGTCATGCGGAATAATGACTACTTATGTATAATTTTAATTATTTCTACAGCTGTCAGATTAGCAAATATTATACGTTTTTAGTTATGCAAAGGTCCATATCCACAAGATGAAAACAATTCTTAATTCTTGCGACAAAATCATAAACTAAAGTCCACATCGCACAGATAACTGCGCACTTAATTAGTAGTTTAAAATAAAACCGATTGTGTTGTTTATCAGAATATATCGATAGGTGACTGAAATGCGTCGAAAATTTTCCTCTAGATATATATGCTTTGATCGTAATAATATTTATGTTATTTGTGAAAAAAATATGAAATACCAAAAACACATAAGTAATTTTTAAAAATCCTGAAGTATTGGCCCCATAAAATACATACCCCTGTGATAAATAGGAGTACCTTGCTTGTTCCATAAAAATATCTGTTGGATTTGAAGTGAGAAGAAACAAAGAGTTATAAATAAATAGATGTTCTCCTCTTTGGACCGGGAACATCGTATGCACCAGATAAAGCTATGTCCACTCTTAAACTTTTATCGACTGTCTTGCACAATTCACGCTGCATATCGCGAAGGAAATACTTAAAAAGATAGTGACAATTGAAAAATTAACCGTGCGTGTGGTCACTTATTACGTGTAATAGAGTACTCGTGATAGTAATTGCTATTAATCGTGATACCAGTTTACGGTACTTTCCGTATCTTTATTTGTTTTTTTTTTTTATAAGAACGGAGAATTACGTATGCGTTTTGGGCTTTTCTCGTGCCGTCGTGAGTTCGCTGTTTTTTTTTTCATTTTCTTAATTGCAATCTCTAATAGCTTAAAGTGATAGGTTTAAAGTTTTTAGTTTCTTTTAATGTCAATCAAAACAAAATCGTAGAAGTGTAAAGGTTGAAAGCGTTTATTATGTACCTCAAATTCATATTATATTTGTTTGTACACAAATTCGTATTCTCTTGAAGAAAATATATGATCAAATACACTCTGATTTAAAATTTGGTGTTACCAAATTATCGGCAAATATTTTATCACCTGTGGATGAATAGCATTATAATCTTCGGATCGCTTAGGACGGTCTTTACGAGATTTAAAATTTTAATATCGGCGACGCGATCAGTTAAGGCGGGAAATAAGTGTAATGGCTTATAAATCACTCCATATCAACTGTTACACCGCCTCTGTCAATAGCTGAAGCAGGCGGGGCGGCGGGATAGCATGGATGTTCCTGCCACGCGACTTAACTTTGTAACATTTATTGTTTAGCAAACTTCTATAGGCTATACTATTTTTGCTACAGCTAAAATCTCATAGATTCACATTAGTAAAACAATTATGTAAACAAATAAATTATAATGGATATTATAAATTAGATTTTTTTGAAATTTGAAATTCAAGTTTAAATGCGTCAATGTCATGATCTGTAGTGCGTCTAAATTGTACCTTTTGGGAAACTTTTCTAGGATTAAGTGTACGTGGGCCACAATTAAATACTAAAATAGTAGAATTGACAAGAATAGGCATATCTTCATTATTCCTACACTCGTATAGAGTCCATTATCGAGAGTCGGAGATGGCTGATAGCGCCCATAATTTGCAATAAATATAAGGGCGGAGGTGTCAGCGCCGGAGCCTTTTGTTGGGGATTCGATTCCTGGGAAGGTCGAAATCGGCCGAATGTAAAAACAATCGCGATGATCTGCATTGATCAATAAAGCAATTTAGAAAGAAGCTTTATTAAACAAAAAGAAATGAGTAATAAATTTTAATTCACACCTTTACGTAATGATGGGCCTCTCTAAGAGATGGTAGAACTGGTAAAAGAGTTATCTATCAGCAAAAGTCTCTATAAAATCAGTGCAATAGTTTTCAGTTGTATTATTAGTGAGCCATAAATATGACGCCGTCCATTCGTCCTGCGAGCAATAATTCTGGCCCATCTCACACTTAAGAAATTTCAAAAAAAAATATTTAAAGTTACATCATTTGACCAAAAAAATAAATACGCGTAACATATTAAAAGATCGTATCGCGTGTACAAACGTATTGTATACTTTGTAACCGTCGTGTAAGGATTGCATAAGTGTGTTACAAGTGACGGCCATTACACCAGCGGTTTAGATACGGGCGTGCATTTGCCAATGCTGTAATCTCGCCGTGAAATGCGATGGCGCGCTGATAGGGCACGCGGCCGTTGCCTAAATGACGCTCGGAGCTCCGCCACCAACGCCGTGTCACACCTAGAAGTGTGCGCTCCATGACATTTACTTAAGAATGTTTGTTTAAAGAAACAATGTTATCAGAAGAGCTCGCAAAAACATAATTCGTTCAAGTTTCACGAAACTTTCATCATTCGAATGAAATGTTTCGCAACTCTAATCGGTAATAAAATCAGTAGTAAATAAAATTATTGACATAAAGTGAAATTTGTAGATTTCTCGCCATCGCTCACATCTCCCGCCAACCGTCCAAAAGGTGTTGTATTGCGTATAATGTTGATACGCCACGTGCATTATCAACAGTATCGAGAGACTGTGCGTGGCACTCTACGTGGAGTGCCGGCTATCGGGTGGGTTAATGGCGCGAGAATCGCAGATAGCAACCCCCGTCCGCCCCCTGCCGCCCGCCCTAGCGCCGCGCCACCCGCCCCCGCGACGCGTCACAAAGTTGCAGATGCCCTATCGGGGTAATTGCGCGGGAAGAGATAACCGCTCGGATAGATTTAGTTTTGATACTTTAGTTTGTCTTCAACTACTGAAATCAATTATTATTAATATTAATAATTTATAATTAAAGAGTGCGTTAAAAGTAATTTTAATAAACTTACAGGAAATACTTGTAACCAACAATAATTTTTGGTTCAGTAGCAAAAATAAGGGAATCGATTTAAAATTTTGAAAAATCGATTACAGGAAGCTGTGTAAACTGGCAACTTTGATAATTTGATAAATTATTTTACTGTAAGAAAATAACAACAAGCGAGATTATTTCTGATAATTAAAAGCTCAGTTTCCTTCTATCAACGAAGACCTGATCGATGGCTGGAGCGCCGTGTGCTGGTACATCAACATCAATTAACATAACGCTGGCGATTCGTTGGCGATCGATCACCGCGTTGTGCCGTACGATGCTGTAATCTCGTAATAGATTCATTTACCTTGCGGTTTGTTCGCTCGTCATTCCGTACGTTTCCATTGACAACGGTCAAACGATACAAAAAATGACGTTAAACAATAGTGTTTTAGTTCAAAATTCAGTCAATCATCTACTATTTTATCTTTGTAACGTCTTTCATATCATTTTTAATACAAGATTCTTGTATATTTGGAACAATATAATTGCTTCAAGTCTTGTATGCGGGTCTTCTGTTTTGTTTCCGTTTCTCATTTTTGTTCAGTTTCTTATTAGTGCTGTGTCCTTTCCAGAATACGAATTGTCTTATGTTTAAGTAAAGTTTACTAACGTAAAACCTTATTTAAAAGTGAATAAAATTGTTAAAATAATTCTTTGTATTCGTGTAAAAATTTCTGACGTATCCTGTAAATGTCGTGTCGTCGTAACTTGGGGCCGTGGCGTGGTGTGCTCGGCGTGGGGCTGCCGAGATATCTCACGTGCCTTTGTTCTGCGATCCGATATCGCGCCCCGATGGATCAGCCTAAATTATTTATCCTTTTTCATACAAACCGGAGCTACGAAATTCATAGAGGAGGCTATTTACTAACATACACATCGTATGAAATAATTTATTAATATTAAGAAACTTTTCTAAATCTATGTACATATGTTTATATTTTCTTCTGCATACAAAGACGTAATTGTTTGAAGTTACATTTATATAAACAAGCACTTAAAAGGTAGAATAATGATGAACCTATATTTAATAGAATCATGCATTTCTGACGAATATATTTCATATGTGGCAATATTGACGAATACGAAATTTTTATAAATTCACATATGTATACAAAAATGTCCTCTCCATAATTTCGATAAATAGACTTACGTCCAAATTGTTCATACTCAGTAGGTATCTGAGAGGAGTATGATACGCGAAATATTTCATAGGAGATTAGAGTGACAAGGGGCTGCAGATTGATCATGCGGGGGCGACGTTATCGCCCTGCCTCAGATACCTGCGCGCTCCACACGATCGGTTATTTTCCTCGGCCCATCCAGATGCGATCAGCTGGAAGAAATCGGAGCACGGAGCAAAGCCGAAATCTTTGAGGTTATGTCACATATTTTACAACGGTAAAATGTTTTAGAAATTAATATGCTTCCTTTGATTTTTATTAGAACTTTTAAACAATAGCGTATTAGATCATAGGGAAATCTATACATAATTTAAGCGCGCTTAAGTTAAAGTTATTTTTTATAATTTTGCGTTATTATATACTTATATAATATTGATTCCATAAGTAAGCGAATCGATTTTTAAAATCGAATTACAACGTTACAACAACGCGGGCACCGCACTAGTCGCTATCGTCAATGCTCGTTAGCGGCCGAGGCAAGTCAAATTGCGCGTGACGATAACACTGCTATCGCACCACCTTCAATAGGGATGTTTTTAAAATCACTCAACTGGATTTTTATATAGTATACCTTTGGCGTTGACGGCCGAGACGCGGGAATGCGTTGATTTTTTAAATGAATTTACTGTTGTGTGTAATGAAAGCTTAGTGGAGGAACTTTAGGCGATTTACGAACAAAGTCGCGGGTTCGATCTTCTCTAGTTAGAATGTTTATAAATCCAAATGAAAGCATAGATTATTTATTTTCTTATAAATTGTAGTAAAAATGAATATGAACTATGTCGGAAATATTAGTTTAAAGCGCCATCTCTTAAGATGAATAGATTAATAGTCTATTGCAAAATGTAATTGGAATCCTAAATTTCTATGATAGATCGATCGCTAGATGTCATCTCCGAACGATTCTTCGGTGACAAATAACAACGTTCGACTTTTGGTAACTAGTAATCTCACTAGTGCTATATTTAAATGTATATGGTGAATTAGAGAAATTTGTTTAATCTTATTGAAATAAAATAAAGCAGAAAAACCATCTAGCTGAAAAATAAATAGCGGAACATTTTCGAAGACTATCTAAATATGTAAGTAAATTCGAAACACAAAGAAACAGTAAGCGCCAAATAAACAGATATTTATCCACAAATTACTCCACAACGTCGGTACTATTTACTCCAAGTTACATTTTCAATTCTATACTGTGAGTTATAAGATTGGAATTCGCTTGTAACGTAGCCCCAGCCTGTTGCTTTCCCGGATATTACCCGTTCTATCAGCCGCCGGCTGGCTCGGTAGAGTATCACCTTGTAATTCGGCAAATTACCACCAGATCTTTGTGTAATTAAATACTTTCCTACAGACCCTCTTTTTATTTGTTACAATGTTATATTTCTATGAACTTTCTTGAAGCTTTTATTGTATAACAAAACAACTTTGGATTAAAGTTTAAGAATGAGCTTTATGATAGTTAAACATAATATAGTGTGAGAATTTTTTTCATTTATCTTACATAATTCTACTGGCTCCATATCTGGGATATTTTGAAATATTTAGGTATTACACTATTCGGCTTCTACGTAGTAAGGATGACAAGTTTGTACATGTTTAGAATACCTACATTATAGTATGTAAAATTGAAATGAAATAAGTCACTGTTATATTTTTACCATGGTAATTTAAAGAGGGGTATATGTCATTGCAGACCTTTCTGCAGGTGAAGCTGACATTGACACTGACAAAAAACATATTACCGACCTGTGTTCCCTAAAGGGTAGGCAGGATTGCAACTCATTGCACTCATCTCGCATACAATACATATGACTATTTGATATTTACGCATCGCGTCGCATTATTTGTCGTTCAACTAGGGTGAATAAATAAAATTAAAAATATGTAACAGTCGTTTTTATTATAAGTGAACAGGTCACGAAAAAGCTCGAGTTGCGACATTTTTATTGAGGCCTTTAGAGTACGTACTAGTACGTTATCAAGAGGCGGGCGAGCGTGCGCGACTTATCACCTGCGCCCAGCCGCGCCCGCGATACTATCTGCCTAATTAATTTCCCACCACAAACAATGCCGGCGCGGTAGTAAAAATGTGTGTGTCTATACACCCTCGTCATAGCGCACCCATGTCAAGGTAATTAATAAACCTGCATGCATTAGCACGGTGGTTAGGACGTGCTAGAGCCATCCGCGGACATGTGAGCGTTTTTATAAAAATTAAACTAGTTTTTTATTCTGTCTTATAAGTGGCTTATTTTGAACATCTTCGCGTAAAAGAATTAAGATTGGTTGCGTGAACTTTGCCACTTTATAATCTCGCTAGACATATTATAAATTGAAAGAAAATTGTAAACTAAACAACTCACTTATAATTTGATGTATCATAGTAAACGCAAAATTCATAATCGGTCCATGACAAACATGTAACCATTTAAAAGGTTGCTGGCACTTTTTTAATTCCGTATTTTGAGTATTAAAATATATTTCTTCATTGATTCTCTTTGTGCTCTATGTGAATAATGTACACATACAGACACTGATTCTTCGATTGTATTGAATTGAAATCATTTATGACGAGAAGTACGTAGTTATGTAAGCATAAAAAGTGGTGCGCGGCGCTGCTGGTGTGAAATAACCGTAAATGTGTTTCTTTCGTGTGAACAATCGTTAGTGAACTATTTATCTTGACATCTTTAAAACCCGATTACAGTGCAGTCAAAAATTGTTTTACAGATAAGAGTTAATAATGTTGCCACAAGAGTTGTACCGTTAAAGTCCTGGACGCTTTTATAAATAAATCTTAATGTCTGAGACTTTCGTGTTGCGACATCTATAACTGGAAGAATCCATTTTGTATTGGTGTACAAAAATCATAAGTCAAAAGTCTTAAGTAATTAATTTAGGTTCGGGTTGGGTCCCTACTAGATGCATCAAGAGTAACAGCTTCTGCCAAAATCACGAGCATAATTTCTTTGACCATATATACAATAGTTTGGATACAATTAAAAGTCAATGTTTTGAGAGAACGTACTGTGAATTTTGAACTATACAACTGTGTCACGGTCTTTTAAATAAGAAACTTAAATATGACATTGACATTACCATAAGATGGATAATTCGAGACAAAGTGCGTTATCAATTGAGGAACACACGTGCGGCCCTCAGGGTCGCACTGACGCGCTTTTCTACTTAGCAAAAAAGTTCCGTATTCCGGTATTTTTTTAACATGTGTTAGATTTATAATAATGTATCTAGTAAGCTCCATCGCTATCATCGAGTGAGTTTTCAAATTCATATATGCAAAGAAAGCTCAATGTCCAACAAACCTTTCACGAAAAAATCGCTAAACGTTTTTTATATCGCTCCTATTGTTGATAGACACTCTTAATAATTTCATCAGTTACATTACTCATTGCGACGTGATTAAATCATTAAATATGTGGTGTATTTAATGATGAAGACTTAAAGGAAATAATTATTCGAAAAAAGCTTTCTTATTTCAAACTAAACATTTTGATAAACTCTTCAGAAACCTTCTGAGAACACAGTGTAATGATTAGTGGCTGATCTGTGTGTGTGTCTATGTTGTCCACACATTGTATGTGAGTGTGTGTGTGTATGAGCTTGTGCTTGTGTGCGGCTGGCGGGCGTCGCGGGCGATAAGGATGTATTAGCACATTCCGCCCGGCGAGCGCCACTGTATTTATTCTTATCCTGTGTAAGGCAGGTTACACTCCTAGTGACGTACCGCAGATATCGACGGAGTAACGACGGTGCTGGTGTGTACATGATTTACCTTGTTTGTTGGGGAAATTAACGATGTTTGATGATATAGGCTGGAGTTAATTAGGGATGGACACGTCTCCTAAAAACAGTATTCCTAAAAGTAATTAGCCAGGAAAAGGATATAAATTTCAAAGAAACTTCATGATTCATTTGCAATTGTGTCTTACTTCTTACCATTTTGACATTTTTAACGGTTGAAAGAATTACCATTAGCAAAGATACAGCCAGTTACTTATTAATAATCATTAAAAGCTTTTAAAGCTTGGCGTTGTATAGATTAATAATTGATTCTAGAAAAATCCAATTTCAAAAACTAGAAGGATATGCCTGTATTAGTTTAATGCTTTTATGTATAATATTTTTTTTTACTGTGCATCAATTAATTTGTAATGTGCACGTAATGATTTAATAACAATCGAACAATATAACAATAATAAAATTATAAAATAAAATATAAAAAAATGTATCGATATTGAAGCGTGCTCACCCCTCAGGCAAGCGAAGGGGGTGAAGCTTGGCGCTGCGAGATAACGCCGATACCATCTCGGGGTGGCCGCCCCGATAGCGAACAATAATAATTTTATTATAGTGCTGCCCCACCCCGAGCGCATAAACAACGCGCTTCTTTAATGTTGTTAAATGTCTTTAAACTTTATATTGCCTGCCAAAGGAAATCAATTCCTTGTATACAGAGGTCGCATCAGTGACATAAAGATTAGAAGACATACCGAGTAAGAATTAAAATTCTCGATAAATAAATTTTAGTCACTATTTTGTTTGAATTTGTTTTAATTTATAGATAAATATAGTTTTGTCATTATATTTCTGAGGCTTTCTTTTATAATATATTATGTTAATTGCGTTATTAACAGGTCGAAATTAAGTTTTGTGTCATTTTTTTTCTTCCAAGTCTTTATCATTCTTTATTTTAGTGCAATTTTTATCACGGGTTGTACTAATTTAGCTACTATAAAATAAGTTTACTGTAATACAAAGGAAATAGAGGCTTCAAAAAGATGAATAAAAATTGACCGTCTAAGGTTTAAATCTTACTTGAATATACAATACAAATGGCACACTTCAAATGACCGTCAAAAATCGCGCTCGCTTCCTGCTGAGCGGCGAGTGGGGGGAGCTTCCCCCTACCCGAGGGAGAAGGGATGGGAGCCCTTATCTCGAAGTCGCAGATTGAATATATTTCATGTGCGACTTCATACGAGATCTTTCGGAGCGCACTTGGAGAGTTTTTGTGTAGCTACGCGTCAGTTCAGCCGGGCGAGTGTGTTCACACACACACTTCTGTAAACGTTCCCGGTGATTCGTTCAGCTTTAAATTATTATTAAACTATGTTATATGTAGTTTTGAGCTTTGTTAAAATCTATAAATAAAGTAGCTGTAGCATTTTGTAATTCTTTCAACTCTTCCGTATGTTGGTAGGTAGCCTAGAAGTTAGTGCGATTATTATATGTTTTTTTTTAAAGATATCAGATACTTCGAGCGAAACCAAGATATTTAATGACTCGCAATAAATCTCGCAAAAAAAGATATTGAGATCTTTTATTAATTACCTTTGGGATAGGAATAAACAGCGCGGTTTCGTTAACACATGTCACTTTGGTTAGTTGTCAATTGGTTATAAAAACTTTTCATGTGCCAAAAATTACATTATAATTTTGTTCATGATACATCTATAAGGCGCAATACTTTGTAAATCGATTCCCATGTGACGGCGGCCTCGACAATCTATAGCGTTCGATTAAAAAAAAATAAACACGAAACAAACGGCATATCTAAGCGGCATAGACTCATTAGCGCACTATCGCCGCAGACGGCATTGTTAACAAACTGAATAACTATCGCGTAATGAGCCGATACGCCGCGGCATCGAACCCGCCACCGTCGATGCGATAAGGCCCGCTATCGCCCCACCTGCTGCCTGCTTACTGCCAACCTCGTGACGACCTTCGGTGCTGCAAATTATTCTAAATTATTTTAGAAAGTTATCTTTACACTTAATTTACTTATTGGAAAATAATTCAGGCTTTCTAACACGATGTAATTCTAAGTGACTTTGATAAAACTTCAAAGGGTTATTTTTAATTTATTATACTATTTAACAGTCACAATAGTCAATACGGAGAACTCACACTCGTTTAGAACATAACAGGAAAAAATAAAATAAAATTATTTGCAACTTTTGCTTTAAACTTATTTACATAACGTAATCTTAAAAGACCATTTACCAGTTTTATATCACTTCAATAAACCTTAAAATCATGATATCATTGGCCGGTGTCCTATTCTCGTCCCTGAGCGGGGGTTGCATTGGTGTATGGGGTTGAGGAGGGGGTTGATCGCTGAAAAACATGAAAAGTGACCGAGATAAGGTCAGTTTTGGCCGCGTGGCCGGCGCGATATCGTTAGGGGCGGTTCGTTTTGTGCAGCTCTTTAAGAATTCACTTGTATGAGATTATCGGATTTCTGTGTATTAATAATGTTATGAAATATATGATGTCATATCATAGAAATATGGAATTAAATAATAATATTACATTTATTAATTTTTTATCTTTAATTCTGGATTACCGAAAATGCATTTTTAAGCGACTGACTTATGACTAGGGTGTGTATGTAGGTCCGTTCCATTGTGTCCTATTGAAACTAAATGTTTTGACCTATTTTAAAAAGTGAATGGTATCATTCGGTCAATTTTTTTTTAGTAAAGTTGTAGAACGGATAGCTAAAGTCAGCGCCAACGATCTCGTTACGACTGTGAAAGGTCAACGGATCAAAGAATACACGACATACAGTTGTGTAAAGAAATTCTAAAATTGATTACAGAAAATATTTTTAATGATTTTCTATGTTGGCCCACCCCTATCGCCTGCATACCCCCACAGAAATATACGTCCGACACGCACCGGATTTTGTATTCATGCACTTTTTGCACAAGCGGACACTGAACTCGAATGATACGTGGACTTTATCACTAAAAGAGTTAAGTAGGCATAAGTTTAAAGTTATATTATTAATCATACAAACTGTTCTTTCCTTGCATTTTAAGATATTAATTGTTAATAGTTATTAAGTTTATGACGCATGTATACATTTAAATATGTAAAATTCCCTTATAAACTTTTTATTCACTTCTAATAAAATTACTCTGTATATTCTGATCCAGACTGAAATCTTCTTCAACACAAATTAAATGTTTGTTCCTTCTGTTTGTTTTTAAAAGATTACGGAGTAAGTTAATTTACCACATTTCAATATCTTTTTCAGTCGTCGTCAAACATCACGCATGTTTTCCTCCTGGTTATAGACTCTTATTGTTTCGTACATGACGTTATTAGTACATTTTTTTTTGTATAGAAAAAGGGATCGAAAGGAGATGAGGTCTGCAAGTCCATTGCTCTAATTTTAGATTTCCTGCTATCGAGTTAAAAATTTAGTTATATTAGCATCGTTTTAATTGCGGGGACGCAGTGCCTGAAATATTTCCTGAAATGCATCATTGAGCTCGGCACGCCAGCGCCGCCACCGCCGCGCGTGCCGCGCTCTGATCGCGCGATACGCCTCATTTGCATTTCGCTGCAGATTTTTTTTCTAGAAGTAACATATGCACACTTATTACTAGAACAATGTTTGGTCCAAGTTATAAGTAACGAGTGTTTTTATTATCGATTAAAAAAATGGTTGCAATTATAGAAGTGTAAAATGTATATAAGGTTTCTTTTAATAGTGTCCACTCAGAGTAAGAGACAATCAGAGTAAATATACAACGCATTCTTCAGGATCAGCCAAGTTGTTTAACAGCTTATGGGAACATGCAGCATGTGTTATGTTAGTTCATTAAATATACTTGCATAATTATATCTCCGTGTACTTTAACAAATATGTATTTAGCCTTCTTAAGGCTTACAAATGCTACATTCACGTGTATTGTTAACATCAGATAGGCAGAGGTAGTTGTCTATCGAAGTAAAAGAATTAGTTTCCGCTAACCGCTATTATGTTAAGCCTACAGTTTGTAGGTCAATTACAGTCCTCCGAGGTCATGACTCGTTGCCGTCGTAATGATATTATAATGTTATTTAATTTTACTTTTTTTGTTCACAGGTAAGTAGGTTATCAGGAGTGATCGTCCTACAACCACTCGTACTAATTGCGACCGCCTACTTGTAAGTAAATTCCTCCTAGAAAGGATTTATCGTTCGATTCAAATACATTGCGCCTTACATAAGAAAACATGTTGAATTGATGCAATTTGTTGTTAACAAAGCGGCTTACTACAACATTAGTAATGTTTTGTTTTTTGATTTACGTATTTACGTTATATTATAAAAGCATGATTGTAAGCAATACCCTTGTTTTACTCCTTCCTTGAGGACTGTTTGTGACTTGTTTACTCTTTGATTAATTTTGTATTGCTATTATATTTCAAAACCATATTATCTTTGTCGATATTTTTGAGGTAAAACTAAGATCAATAAGTCTTTTGTCTGACATTGATACTATAAAATAAATATTAGTGAGATTTGAGATTAAATTCTTATTTCTATGCGTCAACTCTTAGTTTATAAAACATTAATGGAGGTAAAAAATTTTGTGAATATTGTTTATATCTATACTTAGAGGTAAACTTGTGTCGAGTTATTTAGCAGGGTGTACTCACTAGCCTCAATTAGACAATGTTATTATATAAATCTAAGCATTCTAAATAATTATTTCATCTTCATTAAGCGAACCATTACATAATACTCACTTTAAAACAAACCCATTTGTTTCGCCCTAAAATTATAAGTGATAGGGCAAGTGGGGTGGAAGTATCGAGCTTGGCGGGGGTGCTAGAGGGGGTAAGGTTCCGTACAAACACAGCAAAAGTTCACGTCCTCGTTATCTCATCTGTTTGACGGATTCGTGCCGACATCGCTGCGTATTCATATTTTGTGTACATAGTATGAATATTTTAGAGGCTCACAGTTTGACACGCACACATTTACTGAAGTACATTTTAATGTAATACGGTAGTACATTTGCTGGGTGTGTTTCAATTTGTTTTAAATCGGGAAAGGCGCGGTAGTTTGGATTAATTAAAAGAATGAATGATAAAAGATAAGTGTTAAGACACGATCGGTGACATAGAAATTGCTTCTTCTAAGACAGAAAACCGCTAGCATATGGCTTCAGAGATCAATGAAGCGAGAGAAATCTTAATCATGACAAATCTTGTTACTTTCCATTAAATAAAGTTAAAACGAATCTTTTAAATGTTTGTTCAAAGATAAATCAATAATAATTTCAAAATATGTTATATCTGATATTAAATATAAATGATTTACTCTATGAAAGCGTAACCTGTGTGCGCAAGATTCACCAGTCTCGTGGCTGATAAGGCGAGCTATTTAATCACAGATATCATCTGCAGGGCGGCGGGGTGGGGCGGGCGGGCGGCCGCTATCGCCCGAGGCTTATCGCGCCCCCGCCCTGCCTTATCAGCCCCGTATAAATTCCCGCCCGATTCTTATCCACGATACGCTCCTAGGAGCGTTCTCACTTTGTTATATTTTTGTTGAGCCGTTATAAATTGTAATTAAGGTTACTTTTCTTTACATTAATTAATTTATAAAACTTTATCAAGCTGCTATTATAGAATTTAATAAAATGCCGAATAAATAAATCAGTTAGATTTATTTATTCGGACCACTAAGTTTTCAATCAGTAAGCAAGCAAATCACCTAATACTAAGCAAACTTCGTTACCTATAGATATCGCATCAACAAAGTTGCGTACTACTAATTAGAGCAAACGAAAAACCGTGTCGGGCGGGAGGAGCGCTCTGTCCATCAAGTTGTAGGGAAAATCGTTTTAACATGCACAACACGTTGAAGAACAAATCTTTTTGTTCGTGTATAACTATTTGCAACTCGCTATCTGTATGTTTGTCCGTTCCGCGAGGGCTATAAAACTCGATCAGGTCGCCTATCGCGCCCGCTCGCTGATACCGTCCAACAAATACTTTTTATCTCACCGTAGAGCTTTGAATTCTTCAGTTGAAAGTGCGCCATTTTATTGTCCTCTACTCTCTCGTATTACTTTTGTGCATATCTTAGAAATAATATTTGTTGTACAACTTTAATGGACGACTCAATCTTTATGAAAGTAGAGTTAGCGAAAGAGGTATACTGAGTAAAACAAAATAATTAATTTGATCTTTAACTAAATGATTGTTTTTAATTCAATTTAAATTATTCACAAAATTGAGATTTTCAGTTGAAAATCTCAATTTTATAGTTGTACGGTCAGTAAAATATTTTAATTTCATCGTGACTGATGTACAATTTCGGTAGAAATTACATAAATGGATTGACTTGAACATAAAACCACAAAAACGTAACCTAACAGAAAACTAGAATTTAACATTATGGAGCTTATTTTTATTACTATATAGACTATTTTTTGAACTAAGACTGCTAGACCAAATTCGTAGCTAAAATTAATTTTATTAAACAAAGCGAGTATAACAAAATGCACATGCACATATATATCCCGTTCAATATTCCTTACCCAGTCCGGTAGTGTAAGATCTTCCCTGCGTCCTTGCAATGTATCGCTTGCCATATCAGGGGGCCGATTGTATTTAGCTAGATATTGAGCCGGGAACTGATAGAGCACACCTGCGCACTCAGACACTTTTTAATGCAATACATGTATGTAAATAATATGACTTAAAGTTAAAATTGTCTCGTGTGTTACAGACAAATGCAGTCACCACAGATTATACCTGCATTTGTAAACAGATTTCAATTCTTTATCGTGGAAAGTTAGTGGTCTTATAGACTTCTTATCCTAATGTCTTGTTAAGGATTGTGTTTTTAAATTTATAAATTGTTTCAATCAAAAGTGAGCAATGTTTTGACGTCAACTCGTTTTTAGCTGTACATTATCATCGTTGTTATTGGCCATGTTTGTTCAACGCGCAGTTGTGTACACACGTGCAAGCCGATCAACAAGCCTTATTAATAAGAATTAATTATTTGTTGGGCCGCTATCGAGCCCGCTTCCTGTCCGTTACTGCGTGAGATACGGCGCAATGATTACATCGAACCCGGCTAATTAGACTTATCGTAGACCAATTATTTATAAGCGCAGCTTATCGAACCATTGTTTTAAGTTCGCTGGTGTCCGGTGACACACGGCCGGCCCCGACGCCGAACATGGAAACTTTATTGTTATAATAGTTTGCATGTATGTGTACAGGGTGATTTTATCTTCTGGGCGTGGATGGGAAAAATCCGAAATTATGAGAAATACCGGAGAGTACTCATTGGATTTTCGAAAAACCAATAATTCCAGCCGAGAAGCGACAAAGAAACACATACTGTAATTTTACCCCTTTCGATAGTGTCGTTATTAATGAATGAATCCTGGTAATGACATACGGCTAATTTAAGAAAAATTATGCATTTTAATAAAGCGCCCCATATTTGTAATAATATAAAGTAATGTATTTAATAAGTGATTATTATAGATATAACTATAGGTATAGGTTAACTACAGTACCCGCACCTTATTTAGGATGATATAATAATTATAAGAATTCTAATAAGAAAATTCAGTCTTAACACTTCAACAAGAACATAGTAATTGAGTACAAGAGAGAACACACGTATAAAAATTATATTTATCTCGCACAAACTAAACTGTCGATGGGTCGAAAATAATTGTATCACATCCATTAAATGCCAAATAGAGCAAGCCAATAATTCCTTCTTCTCCAATGCATCCGCTTAAATGGTTCCTTTATCAAGCTTTCTATACATGTAGAGACGCATTAAACACAAATTCCATGGCCCATCAATTGCCAAAAGCAACGGTTAACGAAACATATAGCCCATAAAAATGTTAATACTCTAATGCAATTGCACATTTCTTATACGTAATTTGCCACTTTTAAAAACGCAAAATGTACTGCTGTCGCTTGGCGTAAAGTATAACCGGGAGCGTTTTATTGAACTAAG
The DNA here is from genome assembly GCA_016277805.2 of Papilio aristodemus. Lineage (NCBI taxonomy): Eukaryota > Metazoa > Arthropoda > Insecta > Lepidoptera > Papilionidae > Papilio > Papilio aristodemus. The sequence continues at coordinate 837,687 of JAABKM020000001.1, read as the reverse complement.
GTTGTATTAAAAGTTGACATTTTAAAATTTAAAGGAAAATTAAAAATTAAATAGCAAGCGTGTTTGAAATTTTTGTTTCTATTTCTAAGTAAAGTTTTTAGGTTAGTTTAAATGGTACACATAGTATAAGTGAATTCAAAACAAGATTAAATAAGAAATAAACCGCAAACGCTCTTAAATTACGCCAAGCTGCAACTGTCCGGTGGATGCAGTATTCTTGAAAACGGCCGTTAAGGAAATGGGACATGTAAATGAAGGCACTGGCCGAGCGTGCGAGAATTGGCCGCGATAGGTTCACCATTCGATTCCAAATAAGTCTCCGCCGTCGCTATGCATCACAGGATGTTATTTGACTTACAATCGGCAGCGACATTCTATTACAATTTTAGTATAACGAGTGCTTGGTTGGTGGAATCTCTACATATAGAAGTGTATACTCAGATAGAATTTCCAACGGTATACGTAACGACGAATTTTATACAGTTATATGCAAATCACGACAACTTCATAAGGGTAAAACATATAAAAAAATCAGCGTAAGTTTCTAGCTTCAAGCGATGGTTGCTGAAAGAATTTTTAACATCAGTTCAGTAATTTAAATTAATCCGTAATCAACAAACAATCATATCTTTTCTCTTTTTAATAGTAGTATAGATAAATTATTGACTACTAATATGGTTTAATTTGCCTCGAATTGGTTCGAATAAGTTTTGGTTATATGCGAATCTCCTATATAAAAGGAATTAGGACAACATCCGTTGCATACCAATAAGTCGCAATAAACAACTAAAAATTCATGACCAATTAAAGTTATGTTTGCAATTTAACAAGCCACACTGTATCGACGATCGTGTTGCCAAAACGCACAGCGCTCGGGCATTGTAAACTATGTCGAACAATGCATTTTTGTGCCAAAAGTTATAAGAAATAGTGCTAGTGAATTACGTAGTCAGATATCCCTTTTTTATCTAAGCTATTGAGGATAAATAAGAGGACAAATAATAAAAAGGGATTTAGTTTAATCTACAATAAATAGTACTACCAATTTTTTAAAAATACCATTAAGCCTTGTAAACGTAAGTCTAAACAAATCAAAGACACAATGTAAACTCACAAAACATGTTCTTAAATTAATTTGTAGTCATCTCATTTTACTGCACCAGATTTTCGGATCGATCGACGCTACAGCGCAAGAAAAGTCGACGGGCCATTTTTTAACCCGAACAGCCCCGACAATTGTTAATAACGTACAAAAGAAATCAGATTTTAATCTTCTTGATCCGGGAGAACAATATTATCGGACGTGAAAAAAAAACACGGACAAAAACGGCGACTGCCCCACAATGGAATAACAAATGCTCGCGACTGTACTTGATAAACGAGAAAGTGACTGAACGACACCACGCGGGCCACCTACGGACGATTACATCTATTACGCACCAATACATCGACGTTTATATATCACTGATCAATATACCGTACTGTACTGTAGAGTAATTCGATAGCATGTGAGCGATAAGATAAAAGATTGTCTTACGTGGTAGTGCCATGGTCAGTTTATTGGTGCTCTTAGTGTATTGTTTTTCTTGAAGAAAACTTGTGCGTTAAATCATCATCAAATTGTCATTATCCAAGCATAGGAACACTCAGTCTATATAGGTTTGTCTGCTCGTCTTCCTTCGGAAAGGTAAACAGTTCGAAAACCATTGCTTGTTTAGAAAAACACGCACTTTTCGAAGTCTGTTATCAATGTATGAAATACTTTATTTTAATTCAGCACTTTGATAAATGGTTAGAATATTGGTAAGGGTTATAAAAATATCTATTAATTCATCCGATCTTTTACATCAAAGCCAGAGAGGACCTTTACATGTTACAGAGACGCTTCGGGCTGCAACACGATCCTCACTAAATTAAGTCTTGAGCGAGCTTTGTCGTGAATAACAAATGTTTAAAACTGTTTAAAGGTATAAAACACTAGGTCCCCATTGTTATGGCGATCCAATCTCACTCGCCACACAAAGGGCGGGCGCGTATCGTGGTAGCGGGCCGCGTTTGACAAATGAGCCGGGCGCGCGCCCACCCATACAGCTCCCCGTATTATGATACTACATATCTAAATGTTTCGATCGCGATAGATGCTTGCTTTTATATAAATAAGGTGTCACATTCCCTGTGCAAGGATAAATTGTGTAATTAAATCTCAGTAACATTTATTAGCTTTAAATGGCAATGATTATATTTCTAACTGTTAATAAGCGATGTGAGCATAGACTAAAAATCTTGAAAGTATTGTACAGACAATAGTTATTACGAGCAAGGTAACGTTACTTTGCTATTGTCATTTACAGTTATAAAATAATAAAAAAAAACACTTCTTAAATGCATGCAAGATGCAAGCAACATTCCGCTAACTTAAAGAATGTAATCATAGATATTTTGATAAATGTAAGATACAGATAGCATTAGGTAACTGACAAACGTGTTTACGAGTAGTGACCAAAAGGTTAACATAGTCTTGAGATATTAGGAAGCGGGAAGAAAAGCACGTCATAAAAATAATTTTAGATATTATTGTGAAGGGATATGTTGGAAGGCTGACCCCCACAATGGGAACAGGGCAGATGAATAATAGTGAAAGAGGATTTCAGAAATATTAATGTTTTACTCTTTCATACCAGGAAAACACTACAGGCTTTATCTGTATCTCTATTTTGATGTACAAAATCGTCCACATTATGGAATTCTTGAATGTGGCTGCAATGGAGATTTTGTTACGTTTATATTACAGAGTAACACTGTTCCCTGGTATCGGCGTGCGAGGATCTGGTTTAAGTAATAGTATCGTCAGCCGATAGTGTGCGCCAATTTTTCTTTAATACGACAAAGGATGTAATCGACTGTATGTATGATCGGAATTCGGTGGTCCAAGCTACAAGATTAAGTTTATATGATTATCAGGCCTCTAAAATTAGACATGCACTTATTCATACTATTCTTAAATCAAAATTCAGAAGGTGAAAATACGATATATTTCCGGTCGATATTCCGGTTATTATAACAATCCTACTTTGAGCGTTAACAAAGTAACTTTAAGGTGGATATTACTGTATTCATTTTTCATGCGGTTATAACATATCTATAGTACAATGAAATCTTTGCATTTTAAAATAACCATGTTAATCGCTCTCAGACGATTACTTGCGCCGTGCCGCCCAGCTGCCGTGGCGACACGTCACCGCTCTCTATCGGCCCTAATGATTCACACGGTGATTTCATGTCGCGGTCAACGGGTACCGTGTTATTGTTTTATTCTAAATTCATCATCGTATCACTCTGAATACGTTAATACAAAGAATGGCTTTGTGTCAATGTGTAATTGAACGTGTAAATTGAAGATGAACTAATTGAGGAAACTTCGTGAAGGCTAAGATAGGCTTTTTTTAAGAGAAAGGCAAAGGAACCTTTGTTTAAATGTAAAAATAACATTCAATATCATTGACTTAGCAAATGTCATATTTCCCCATGGCCTTCATTTCAAAAGTTCTTTTCCTTTTTTTAAACAAAAAAAAAGTTATCCATTAATTGCATGGTACATATAAGCATCATCAAACTTTCGGAAGCTCCCAAGGATCATGTAATAATTAAGTGATCGACAAAAATTTTGTTCTCAAATTAAATTTGACAGATGTGACGCATTCCAAATGCATTAAGGCTCTGCCTAACTGGCATTGACAACAACTTACATGCGTAATAAATTCCTCTATAACATTGCAGTGAATGAAACGAAAGTACAATCAAATTTAGACCGTTCTGGTGTTAATTTTAAAGCTTATTTCTTATTACTTCATGATCTGATCAATTGGGGTTAGTATAAAGGAACTTATAAAGTGTAATAAGTCGTTTACTAATAAATGTATTCCCATAGACGCCTTAAAGGAACAACAAGTGTATGTAGAGTTCTGCAGTTTTGTTTTAAATGTTCCTATCATGTTATTTTCCTGGAAAGTAGTTAATGTTTTATAAAACGTTATTGTTACAAACTTTAGATATCTTCTAAAGAAAAATATTGCACTTGTGAAATTTTAACTTGATAATTAACAATTGGTATGCAATATAAATTCAGAAAGACCATATTTGTATAGCAAAAAAATAAAATAAAATGCGTGAAACTTTTTTGATAATCGAACCCAATACATACGAGAAAGAATTCTACCTTTCTCGCCACTGAACTAACCGATAGTTTTCTTATATAATTATAAATATAAATACACAATTAATTACAAAATCAAGTACAGTCTGTGTGTGACTGGGGCCCTGTGTGACGTTGTATTTTATATCTTGCACTGACGTCATCAATTCACATGTTATTGTGACATTGTTGGGAGATGTAGACTTGCGATAGCGGCCAGGACGCGCCGGGACTCTGTCGCAACGTTTCAGGGAATCAAGCCGAGCTGAATCAAGCTCGATCGGGATCGGCCAATTTCGCAAAAACTACACAACGCGATCCGTTGTAGCGATCGCTGATAGGGTTAGAGTAGCGACAGCAAACAAAGTCTTATGTCAATGAGATTATCTTTTATTTCACAAATATTTTGATTGTTTTCAGAAATAATTGTAAAATAATTCTAGTGGTAAAAATTTTTTGCACAAACATATAAAAATACCACATCGTAACCACATCTAAAAACATACAAATTTTTATTTTCAAGCATTTTATTTTGTTATTACAGCTTTAATTTAGCAAAATGTTTTCTTTCGATCACAAATTTACATACCGTAATTTAGTGTCGCAACACAAACACTAACACTGACACGTGCCCTGAAGAAACCAAAAAAATCACTAACTCTAGTTTTTATCACTCTATTCCTTTTGTGACAGCTGACATATCGACATCGACGTCTTCATGCAAACCACAAGGGTTTAAAATTCAATTAATTAATATACAAAATATAAAACGCATAATTAACGTTTTTGCTAACGCTACCGAGCGGCACACACGGCCTGCGTATCGTACAATCTAATATTATTCTGGGAACGACCTTAATAAGTCACTACAGAATGTTATCTATACCATTTTATCAGGCGGCCCGATAAAGATCTCCATCCAATTAGCCTCACAAAGCAATATGGGCCGTCTCGGGCACAGTTATGACGGGGTACTGACTAACCTCTGTTTTAATACTTCGCCTCTTGCACGTATCGCTTCTGGAGTGCGACGTAACGCACCTTGCTTCCTTTCGACTTTATATTATCTGTGGACGAACCTCCTCTAACATACTGAAGAAGATAAATAACTTGTAAGGGCTTGCGCAGGGTGAAATGAGTAGCCTACATACTTTTACATAAATTTTATTGTTACTAGTAACATTTTTCATTGTTGTAAGCCTGTTTATTATCCAATTATTAATTATAACAACTGATATAAAAAACGCACACTCGAATTACTCGCCTACGGACGTCAAATTTAAGAGGTGACAAGATTTAATTAGTATACTATTATGGAAAATTGACAGTTATTAAAAATCAAACAAAGTTTCACATGATTATAGTTGTATGTATAGTCATAAGCTTAAGGCTTTTCTCACACGCTTGGGACCTCTTTCAGGAGCTAGAGATATCACAGTGACTACGTGTCGGTACCCACAGCGCGAGGTAATTTGATCGCTCGATATCGGCCAGGATCTCGCCGCTTCGCGCCCACATGAATTCCACGCTCAAAACGTCTTGAATCGATTTTAGCGAAAACAATTAACTTCAAACAGTTATTGATTGTAGGATTATTAATAATTATTAGAGGATTATTAATATTTATGAACAAAGTTGTCATAATAAAATTAATAATAATTTATAATAGCAGAGTGTATTTAGTAAGAATTTTTTTGATGTATCAATCTTAAATTCTCATATTACAGTTTTTTTTGTCTGTATTGACAGAGGCTACAGAATCTGTGGTTATATAAGGATCATGCGAAATAGAAGTCCGTAATGTTTACTACGTAAAAATGTACTGACCAATACCTTTATCTATCTAATGGGTAGTAAGTTTTAAGCTATGGAGGAAAATTTTAGTTTAGTTAAAATAAATACTTTCAATTTAATTAAAAAAATCAATCTTCTTTCCCCAATATACATATTTTCGTAACCCTATATTTATCCTTGTATAACACAACAAAGTAATTAAAAAAAGTGTCCGTCATTTCAAACAACATTAACGGAGTGAAATTGAGTTTGAGATACGATCAGGCCCATTGATCGAATGATAGTGTATCTATAGACTCGCTATCATTGCCCCTACCTACCCTATATCCCCACTTCGTACCACCCCCCTCTTGGCGGTGAGCGGCAGTGGAGCGCAGGTCACGGCTTCAGACCACAATATGATGTCATGTTTACTGACACCTATTGTCCGTCTGTCATTAAATTCGTTGACACCGTTCAAAGTGTCACCGTCAGATTGTCAACTTCGTTGGTTTATAATTTCACTAGCTATATTTTAAACTGTCAACTATATGAACTTAACGAATAAACAAGCAGAGTAAAATATTTTCGAAATATTTTATTTGTTTATTAAGTCCTTGTCGCTGCGGTTGGTCCGCGCATTCTTCGGCAGTTCGTCACACTGCTACGATACAAATTGTCGTGTGAACCCCGCTGTTTATATGTATATCTATTCTTAAAAAATGATGACGTGGTTATTAGCTGGCTTCTTTGTATAGTTTTAACGTAACGCGATGTCACTTAGCTGTTTTTGACCAACGAACCCTTATTTGAACTCATATGCTAGCAACAATATGTGAAAGAGGAACTCAACCTCCAAGGTTACATCTACTATTGATTTCCAAACGGTGTGTAGAGAGGCTTTACCATCTAATGTAAGTAATAATAATGTATGAAAGGAGATGTAAACACAAGTATCGCGCGATCATGGCAGGCGCGTTGCTGAGTACAGCATCGACTTACACATGACAGATAAGCTCGGATTAGTTCTTCCCTTTTTTTACCATCAAACAGTTGTCGGCCGTCGCCGCATTAAGAATCCATTAGTTCCTCACGAGCCCTCGCTGATTAATTCCTTTTTATCAGTCCGGCGTGTATTATCAACAGTTGAGTACTGGCCGTGATTTATACGCGGCGTTATCGGGCTAAGATGTGAGATGGCGCCGACGGTCACCACTATCTCGCTTTGGGCCTTTCTTCCAACGATCTTTGGCCGAACGTTGTCATAGAGGCGCCTTCTGTTTTACATTTATTGGGGTTCCGCTACCAGTGTCGCATCCCTTGAATCATGTGACAAGACTCACTGGATGTCCAATGTTAAAGAAGCCGCGAGAACTTTATTCGTATGATTACGTTCGAGACGAAGGTAAAAAAAAATACAAATAACATTCATGTCTTAGTCCGCCGTCAAAACCACCGAAATACTAAAACTACTAAAAGAAACAAGACAGTCAAGTATTTGTGATCTAATCCAAAATTTGGGTAAATCCGTATTCAATCTGAGAAATATTTACATAAATTATGTATGATTATTATCATCTGTTTAAAATAATCTTTGGTAAAAATTTGAATGAATATCTATTCTCTGATTTCAAACAAATAATCCATTCTTTTTCTCGACGCTTGTATACTTTTTTCTAAGTTTTCTAAGTGTTAAATGTAAAGATATTATGCAGCATTTTATTGCCATACTATATACAGAAGTTTATTATGTATTTATTAACAATTTATTACCATTTGTTGAAATCTATTAAATATTTTAATTAATGCTACGGAATTTTGAAATATTACCACGGTATCGTCACTGACCGGTTTGTAATGTCGGCCGGTTCAAATTGTTTAAGTAGTCCGACATAAAGACGGCCGTAAACAACTAACTACGACTAATTCGGAGGCGCTTATTAAGGCTTTTATTAAGGAGTGTGTGCTCCCCGCGGCTGTGTGTGTTAACGTTGTCATTTGTCACACGGCGGACGGTCGGAGATTTTCTATTTCCTTTTTATGTAAATAAGTAAAAATTTGTAACGAAACAAACTATTTTATAATCGATACATCTATGAAGATGATTGAATTTGTTATACACAAATGAAGATGGGACTTCTTCTTAAAAGAATGAAAGTTTATGGTGGTGAGTTTTAATTCAATTTCTTATTATCATAAAAATATATGTTAGTCGGCTTTTTTTGGGTTCCTTATTAACTATTCCTTGTAAATAACTAAAACAATAGTCGGCTAAAGTTTGAACCCAAGACTGCTATCACTTCCAGCGCTGATTCAAGTAAAGCCTGACATAAATATGGTTGTAGGAGCCCGATCTCTAAATTCCTAACAGCTTAACTTGCAGTTTAACAAGGAGAGATTATGATCGGATCGGTCGTAAGAAACAAACAGGCAGCCAGATAAACATCGTTGCCACATCGCTTTGTGTTCCAAGATCACGAGAAAACTGAGCAAAGCTCAGCTCACTGCGCGTTGCGACACGCCGCGCCCGCTATCTTATACTAAGAAAACTTACAAATCACAGATTTTATTATTGATCAAGAATTTTATTATTTAATAAAACTAAAAATTAAAGTAAACTAATATTTGATTTTATTATTCTATGTGTATTATATTTTCAAACCACGACTATTATTTGTAAATATATCTGTCTATTTAAAGTATAAAATCATAATTATGTTACATTAATAATAACACGATTTTTTATTACTTTTTACAAATGAATTCCTGCCAATTTTTCTACCTATATTTTATAGTTTTTAGTATCTTTAAATACACGATGGGTATGTTCAGATAAGATGCATATAGCTTTTTCGAAGTACATCATCGATATCTGAGAATTATGTACGAAATAAATGAATAAATAAAAAAATATAAAGTAAAAGATGATATCAAAATGACTGGGTAACACGACACGGGCTGCGGTAAGGAATGTCAGCTCACGACGCTCGGCGCTCCACATTCCGGACGTGTCAAAACATTTTAGGTTATCTACAAATACTAGTTTAATATTTCTACGCTTCAATTGTACAAGTAAAATTATTTGACTCCTGTGGTAAAAGTTGTTTGGAATACAGGTTTTCTACTTCAAATTGAAACTTTTAGGATATTGGTAATGTCATAAATTTGATGTACAAAATGATGAAATTTGAAAATTCCGAAATGAAAATCAGCTATTGAAATAAAATAATAAATAATTTAAAGGTACAACATTTAATAAGAACAAATGTTATCTAAGTGTGTTGACTATGATATTGTTAACGTAACTTTCATTTCTTTACAATATGTTTTCGTAAAAGTCATCGTAAAGTAAAGAAACAAAAAAGGTAGTATACGATACTAATATCAATACTAGCAAATAAAAAAAATCATCTCATCAAAGGATTGTTGAATAATTCTCAATTCACAATTGTTTCACCATCGAGCTGTTCCTGGGACGACACTCGCGCCATGCGATGTGATAAGGTACAAAAAACAAATGAGTGGCATGCGCGCCCGCGATCTCGCAGATATGTGAGTGGAAATCTTGCGCCGACATCACAACTCCGGCCTTGCATGTTGCCCACCTGTCTCGTATCACGCCATCATAATGTCCCCCACACTATCTAAGACTAGAATCTGGGTCCCATCTCGACGCTATTATTGTTCTCCATCTTGAGATCTTTGTTGCGTCACCAAATAATGTGGCTCGATGTAGCTTCAATGCGTTTTCATTTTATTTATTTCTTGAAAAATGTATTACAACGTAGGGGTTCATATTGGTTTTTCAGGGTGATGGAATAAATATCGTCTTTTTTTTTAAAAAAAAATTCCACGTATATCTGTTTTAACGGTGGTAGAGTCCGCAATAATATCTGTTGTATGAATAGGGCGGTTCAACTGGTGAAATACCACGATCTCACAGAAAACACGCGTGACGTACAAGTACAAGAATTTTCAATAGGTTTCATAACTTCAGTAGTGGTAAATATTTACTTTCAACGACTTTTTAGTGCATTACGATTGCGATTTGCAAATTACCGTAGGTATTTGTTTATTAAAAACAAAGGTTGTTGTCCGTTAATTAAATTTATTTTGATAAAAACCAAAAAAAAAACAAAACAAAAGCAAAACATTGTTGTTCGACGTTGTTTTCTTTGTCTTTGCAATATAAAAACACTCATTTCCACATATCTTTGCTGATACGAGAATAATGTTAAGTAACTGAGTAATGTACGAAGCACATTACCGTAAACAAATTGTCCGGATGTGAGGAACAATAAGTAAACACGATTATAATCTAAACAGATTTATTTTCGCGCCTAAAATTCGTGATAATCGATTCCGGCTGTCAAGTCGATTGCTAGGATCGATATATCAAATGGAAACAAAGACATATGACTTATCGTAATTATTTATTACTCGTATACACTTCAGAGATATAAGACAATGGAAATAAATAGCATTTGCTACGTCATAGAGTGGTAATGGTACAACCTTGAAAACCGAACTAAAGATTTGACCCAAGAAAAAAAAACGACTAAAAAATTTTAGCATTAATGTCAGATAAATATTAAATAAAAGCAGACATATGCAGGTCGACGCAGAGGTATCATTCCCACAAGATGGACCCAAAGTGTTACGGGTGTCCACTGGATGGGTGTAGGACTGTTAATTGAGGCGATCAATGCGGGGCTACGTGCAACAGTAGACGACTGTCGAATTTTTAATGATATCTTGTGTTTCGATTCCAGAATCTTTTCCATTATTTGAAAGAAAACAACATTCGTTTATAAAGTGAATATATTTTACGACATTTTTTTATTTACATTTTAAAAAGTTAATAAGGAAGTATTCACTCAGAAACCATGACTAGCTCCCTTGAAGATATTATTTCGTATAAATATAAATTAATAAAAATATAAGATAACGCGTACATGGTAGGAATATATAAAATAATATTAATTAAACTTATCATATCTGTACTTTGCATCGTAATGACGGCTCAGATGCTGCGATATACAGCGAATTTCCAACGAAAACATATTAACATATACGTTTTATTCCTGCTAGGAACATAAAACTATAATTATATTTGACGTTAACTTAACATTGAGAGGCGAAAATTTTTCCACAACTTACTCATTTGCAATAGTGTCCAAGTTGCTTTACGCATTTGAATATATCTTTTGTTCATTCGAAGGGAAAACGTGCGCGATTTTCTCCCGATTTGAGAGGCGGGGTACTTGCGTGTTTAATTTTATTTTAATCCCCTGGCCCGGGCTCTGTACACTCCACGTACTGTCGAGGGCGTGATAATGATCTCTATAATGGAATCGCTCGTTTCCTTCGTTGTTTAGTTTTAGAACGCTTTGGATTTGAATGACGTTCAGTCGAATCCCACAGGGCCTATTGTTATCTTGACTGACAAATATAAAATATTAATTATTATTAATCTATTGGCTAAAAATATTGCATGACTTCCAACATCAGTTCAGTTAAAACAGTTATTCGTAAATTTGTCGTTTTTTGTCGAATTGTAAAAATATTATTATTAGTATTGGTGACTAGGAATTATTCGTGAAGTACAAATAGTGTGTCATTAAATTTAAATCGGCTAACATTTTTACCGAACATGTCTATGACAATTAAAGCGATATTTCGCGACGCAAATCCCGTTGGGAACAACAGTGCGCTATCGCCAACATCGCCCACCATAGATACGACTTTTATGGCGGGCAGCTTTTTTATTTGACATTTTATACAAGTTTATTCAAACACGGCGATAGGATCGGAGACTTTATCTTTCAATGCAACGTTACCGCGAGCCCGGGTCTGATAGCATCTCGGCCCAGCCATTGCTAGTTAAAGCAGCCTGATAAGGGATCGGCGCGCGCCTGTGTGCGGCCTAGTACGTACACGGCGAGCGGCGCGCTCGTGTGCGCGGAGGGGCGCCCCAACGCCGCGAGCCAGTCACTCAATTTACGCGGCAAAAGAATGACGTCGCAGGCGAAAACACGCGCTCCGTTCGGTTATTTGGGCGAGAACTAGTGTTGTTTTGTGTTAGCGAAGGCGCTGTGATGTTATTGTGGTTGCGGTACCTCAAACAGTTGGAGCTGGCGTGCGCCAGTGCGGCCAAGATGCCGCCAGGTGGCGCTGACCACGTCAAAACAATGTGTAAGCAAACTTCCTTGTTTACTAATCTAGTTAATTGAGTTGTCAAAAGTTGAAATGCTAACATAAACAAGTAAAGCTTCCTTAACTACTAAATAAATTGTAATTCATTTAATGACATTAATGTTTTTTTTATGGATAGTAATAAAAATAAGGCAGAAATGTCGTATGATGACAACCTGAAGCATCATATAGAAGCTGCGAAAAGCGATACGCCAATAATCAATATATTTCAAGTATAAAATGAACTTGAAACGGACTCATTCAATAAAAATGTTATTGGCGAATTACTTGAGTAAACAGCATGCTGCGATGATTTCGATGAAAACGCGGTAAGAGAGTCGTTGTGATATGTTTTTTATCTTGCTTGTTTCTCTGATAGTAACAACTGTGGAATGAAAGTAAACACTGGTTTTTAAAGCATTTTCATCTAGAGTAAGTGAGATTATAAAAATCTGAAGAACCTAAAAAATCCATTTATCACTACAATTTTGTTAAAATTTAACAGAAAAATGTTTTATCAAATAAATATTTATTTTCAGTGTAAAAACAAAGATTTTATGATATGAAAATAAAAGTATAAAGCCGGTAATGGAAATAAAACAATGGTACATCGCATTTTTAAACGCCTTCCTCATTTGTTCTTGTACAAAAAAAAATTAACGACCCATTTCACTTAAACACATTTATTTGTCTGATACATTTGCTTTTTATCTTATGCCTTTTTTATTCAGGCCGCCATTAAAGCCGTGTAGATCAACAGATAAAACACACTCATAGATTAAAAAAGCCAGCTGCGCACACGTATTGGAGCCCTTTGACAACTGCAAATTACGATCTTCGCTTGAAATTCCTGTCGTGTGTGGCGCGTCGCCTATTTTGACAGATGCTGTCACTGTCAAACAAGTCTGCCTACTGTTCCGTATCTTGGAGGGAAATCTTAGTGAACTGTCAATCTTTGGACAGTTACTTATTACAATAATATTAAATGACTATATAGATCATTATCCTTTGAACAAATATTTGTAACAAAAGTGTTTATTACTTCTGAATTAGTATAATTTAAAATTACAAAAAAAATTTAAATTTCGATTATTATACAGTTATCATTCGGATCATTATCATTCGGATACACGACGCACAGTTTGGGTTTAGACCCGGTCTGTCTACTGAGAGTGCAATCCTGTCTCTAAAGCATA
>JAABKM020000001.1:726074-742898 GCA_016277805.2 Papilio aristodemus | reverse complement strand
CATCAGTGGACGTGATGTTTATATGTATTAGGATGTTTACAGATTACATACAGTCGATGGTATATACGGTATGGTATTACGGAATCTAATATACAAAAGAACTTGTAAATTATAGTTGGTAGTTGTCATAATCCCATCTTTTTTCTAGATTTCCAGGAATGTGATGGATAAATAGAGAAAATAATGTTTTTCCTGGACACCCCCTCTTCTTTAGTTGCGGATATATCTATAGTCACTTAATATGAGGTTACCTTTTTCTACTTTTTATAAAAAAAAAATAATTCCAACATTATGGTATAAAATTCGATTTGTACTAATCAGTTCATCCGTGTGTAAAGCGTAATCCCGCTCAATGCTAGGTCGTTGGGCTGTAGGTTGTAGGGCTTCCACTAGCCGCAGCCAGCCCTGGCTCTGTGTGACTTTAGCCTCGCATGTCACCTTGTTTGCGAAAAACTAATTGGATTTTTTGCTTAACAAGTCATGTTCCAGTACAAGTAATAGCCAATTTATATAAAAAAAAAAGTTTTAAAGATCTACAATGCTATTTTCACACTATCACTAATGTGAAATGATCAAAAACAATGAAATTAGATTCTACGAAAAATAACCCAAATAACCCGGTCAGTAGCCAAAAAAAATGAAACCGCGTAAGCGTCAATAAATCAGTGCAAGTCAGTAGTTAATTCAGCATGATATTGACGCGCGCCGGAACATAGCTAATGTGTTTTCTATATATAGCCGCGCCACCGGGGATGCCGTGTATTGATACAAAGGCAAACAAACCGCACTAATGCTCACAATAGTTTTTGTAGTCACCGCCTGTAGAATATTTACTGCGCTTACCAGTTCGTAAGAAGCTTTGAAGGAGAGGACGAGAGTTATAGATAAAAAAAACTAACATTAATCTCTTTTAAATGGACCATCACACCTTGATATTTGGGGAGCGTCGAACAGAGGACGGTCATTGAGTGATGTCATCCCACTTCTTTTTACATCTAATGTATTATCTATGTAAACCCTGATTTACTTGTTCATATTTTATTAGAATGCAACGATTTTATTTTAACTTAAGAGTAGTTTATTGAAAGAAAAAAATAACAAAATACAAGACTCATTGTAAGATTTACTTCAACCATATTCTATTGAATCAAATATCTTTTCACTTTTGAAAATCGGCAAGTCGTAGAGGATATGTATATCCATGTATCCTCCACGGCTTGCTGATTTTGAAAAGATATACCCGCGAAAAACCTATATGGAAATGTTTAATAGCTTTTTTGCAACTTATTTTCATTTTGAACTAAATGGCGTAATCCAATCTTGTTAGGACCGTACTAGAATCAAATTGTAAAGCATTAACTCGTGTGTCACTTACATATAAATAGTTTTGCTAATATTAATGGACCACTTTACTAATTTACGGTACGACAACAAAACTATTTAACGTCCTGTATAAAGGCCGGGGTGACACCAACATCCTTTCTCCCACCTCCGTCATTTCCCCAGTACAAACGCCCGCCTGTGTGTTACCCGGTTCTTTATTTTCTTAAACGTTTTACGACGCCGTATCGGCCCATTAACAGTTCATAATAGTCATTTTATGTCTCAAACAGATGCTTAGTGAACAGGCAGTGTAGTATTTTTTTTATTGATATCGATTGGTCCCAATTTTAAGTGAACTCTTGAATAAAATGCTGTAACAGGATTCGTTATGGAAGAACCCTCATTGTATTATTTCAACCGCCAAAGATTTTATATATTTACTTTTAACGGCTGAATTACGCAAGAAGGTTTATTTACGAGTTCATGTGATTTAAAAACTTGAAACTCACTAAAAGTGAAGAGAAGAAGAGAAATAAAATTTTTGGAATTGTATTTTTACTAATAATTATGAATTAACGATAATAAAGTTTTCTTGACACATTTTCGAGTGACCATAGTTTTTTAAGCAAATAGAGGATTCTTTACAAATAAGCACTACTTTTCGAGCGAAAGACTGAGATAAAGTAATCTTTTGGTAATCAAATAGGTTACATTCTAACATGAGTTTGTATACTTCTAAAATAGACTTACCATCATCAACTTCATTCCATACATCTCCTTCTTCTTCTCGACGTAGACCCAGGAGACATCTGGTGCAGAAGCTGTGCAGGCATCCCAACAACCTCGGTTCTAC
The DNA here is from genome assembly GCA_016277805.2 of Papilio aristodemus. NCBI lineage: Eukaryota > Metazoa > Arthropoda > Insecta > Lepidoptera > Papilionidae > Papilio > Papilio aristodemus. The sequence goes on along the minus strand of JAABKM020000001.1, from coordinate 740,722 downwards.
CAACTCTTTCGTGCACAGCGCGCATTCCCAATCTTTCAGCCTACTCTTCCTTCCTTCGTTGTACGAAGATGACCTTATTCCCACGCATAAGCTCTGGCTGGCTGGCCTTGTACACTTCTGCGCGTGTAGAGGACTGTTACCAGCGCTTATCGAAGATGGCTCCAACGATTTTCTTCTGTCTTGCTTTTTACGTGTGAAGCTTCCGAAAATGTACATAATTCTATCTACTTCCATTTGTTTTACAATTTACGATAAAGAAATAACTTCTTACACAGCTAACAAATAAAAATTGTTAATTCATTTAAAAATCGTAAATAAAAATTATATCCACAACTAATATAGATTAAAATAATAATTGTTATTCATAATTAATAAATAATCTAAGCTTGGCATAACGTCGTGTTTCTTTCGCGTCTCGTGTTCGTTTAAAAATAAACGTCCTACCGAGACGGCGCGCTGAGGTCGACTATCTCGAATTGTAATGTAACGAACGTTTCAATCACGCGCCGCCCGCATAGGGCGCATCCCTATAAATCATTACTAATTACATTGCAGCTGATTGATTGTTTCTTGTTGCATTTTATTCTGCACTGTTTAAAGTTATAATATACAATGTCGCTATGTTATTCTTTTAATAAATGTATCCAGACATTGGCATGATGTATAAAATGTTACTTTCACTAATATAATACAATTTATCGATTTGTTATGTACGCAAAAGCTTTATCGACGCATTGTTGCTTTTACGAAATACGATCTAAAAGTATGTATCGAACTTTTGACCGTTACCTTTCTCATGCCGTATCCTTAACCAATAGAAAATAGACATTTGAAAAAATTTAAATGATGGGTAAGTAATAATATTAATATAACAAATTTAGTATTTCATTTATACAGAATATTAATGTTTTTTGGGTTTAACTTTAAAATACCATAACAATCGTGTGATATTTTTAGTGTCTGTTGAAATAAGTTCCTGTCAGGTAATTTCCCGAAATAAGGGGTGAGCTGTGTAATTAAGGGAGATCTATATTTGACGAAACCCTTGTCACTTTTTATTTCCTTTATTGATAAGGAAAGCCGTGTCCGCTGCGTGCGACAGACACTTTTAATTTCTTTGCTAACATTAAATTTTTTGTGTAAATGTGGAAGTTCGTGAGAATAAACGGATTGGTCTTTTTTTAACTCTCCCAAGCAAAAGCACTGATCGATATGAAACTTTACAATGTAAAACAATAAGAATCCTGGTCACACAATCACAAAATTTAAAAGGTTTTTATTTTGGAATATGACTAACTGAATAAATTAAGTTAAAAAAAAAAACAGAAGTAGAAGAACTTTTGTAAACTTAATATTTACCAAATTAATGACATCGTCTATTGTTACACGAACCGTTTGTATATGAACTCAATTTTGCGAGAAATTTTTTAACTGAAAATCTACAATAGTCTGCGGTATTTTTTACCCGCGCTCCGTTGTGGAGCTACTGAAGCCATGTTGAATACTGTCAGATCGGGAAGGATTTACCTTGAAATAAGAATTACAATGACTAATTCATTACGACTTATATCTATATGTGTTGATGTTATCGTGGACGTCTCTGCGTTTTAATATGTATTAGAATAAAAAAAACCGTAGAGAATCCGGTGTCACTGCTGAGACCTGAGACATCAAAATCACTCCTATTTGACCAATTTGAATCGAAAAAGAAACAAAATATTTTACGCATTCATCTATTGGAATTAAGAACATAAAAAAACATATCTCACGCCTGTATTCCCCGAAGGGGTAGGCAGAGGTGTGTCTAGTGCACCCACATTTTGCCTTATATTTTTCCGTCCCATAATGTGATAGAGGGCGAGCCTATCGCTATATCGGGCACAAATTCCAAACTTCGGGCTGATATCAAGCTGAAAAACTCAATATCATTTTTTCCGACCCGGGACCCCAGCGTAATAAGAACATAAGTCAAGTTGTTTTATCGTAAATAGTAAAGTTTCGTTCCGTTTCATATTGTGTTGTGCATTTTGAAATTTATCACCTAAGCTAGGATTTTTGAGATTTATTAAAAAAAAAACTTCAACAAAGCACGTTTTGAATGTATAGATTATTATATAATATACATTCATTGTTTTTAATATGTGTGCAAAAAGTAAAGCCTATAAGACTATTGACCCAACAAAAGCTTCAATTTGATTTAAATTTACAATGTACGATATAATTTTTCTAACAATATTGCATAAAACAAAACGTACATATCATTCTGTCAAAATGTTACAAAGCCAGTGATGCTGTTCGTGATCGAATCATAATTTCAATCGTAATTCTATAGCCTAACATCGATAAAGTTCACAGATCCCGATATCAAAAAATTAATAGGCAACTTTACAATTAAGCTACAAGTTTTATACGTATTCAAAAATGATTGGAGGAAGTCGGGAAAATGCTCGTAGCAGAAATTATATTCATAAAACGCAATCGGTTTTTAAATCGATGTTAAAAAGACGTCACTTTAGACGATTGTCATTTAACATTAAGGTTTGAGTGTCAAGTGTCAACAACTGACGTTGATGAACACTTGAGAATGTTTTCATTCGTAAACTGCGGTTTTATTTTCTAGTGTGGGTGCGGAATGCGTGTTTATATTTATAATGAACCCAATAATATTATGTCACTGCTGATTTTAACGTAGAAAAGCGACAGGGTTTCGTTAGTTTAGTATCGCTATGTTGAACTTGCATAAACTTTGGTTACTATCATGTCTCTGTGTTATTGTTATGCTTATTTTATATTTTCAAACAGAAATTACTGGTTTAGAGGAAAGCTATCGCAAACTCGGTACGTGAAGCAATATATTTATATGAACTAAAAGACTAAATAAATGCAGGAATGTTTTTTTTATTTCAGAATACAAATTAGCACAAAGTCAATCGAATTCTCGTCAGTTTTTTCCGAAAGCGATGGAAAAAGATGACGATGACTTGGTGGTCATATACAACCGCGTACCTAAGACAGGCTCTACTAGTTTCGTGGGTGTGGCCTATGATTTGTGTAAGAAGAACCATTTTAAAGTGCTACACATAAATATAACAGCAAACATGCATGTTATGTCTTTGAATAATCAGTACAAGTTTGCTCAGAACGTGACAAAGTGGCAGGAGGTGAAGCCAGCACTATATCATGGTCATATGGCATTTTTAAACTTTGAAAGGTATCACATGTTTCTTACATAAATATTCATCAGTTTTGTTTTGATATAGGATTTCTCTCTAAATAATGTATTATCCAACTTGTTGTCTCTATGAAGATTGGTGTGGTCTTTGAAATGGAGATAATTTTTTCTTAGCATTCATAGTTGTTGGTCAAGTACCCTTTTTTGTATAAATACTCTTCCTCTTTTGAGTGTTGTACATAAACAATAAAAAAAATGATAGTAATTCTATAATAAATCATAACTTAAAAAAAACTATTTTCAGGTTAGGCACATCCTCAAAACCAGTATTTATTAATTTAATAAGAAAGCCACTAGACAGGCTGGTGTCTTACTATTATTTCTTACGCAATGGTGATAACTTTAGACCTCACTTGGTGCGGAAGAAACATGGAGACAAGATGGTGAGTTATTTGTATTAAAGATGCTTTTAATTTTTCCATGATGATGAAAATGTGAAACCGGGCATTAAGTACCACCACCATAGACACTTACAACTGTCAACAGTTACAGATGTGTTTCTAGTATTGGAATATATAGCACAAAGTACATAAACTAGGACTGGGAGAAAAATAGGGCCTTCACAACCTTACTCATTAGATGAAACAGAAGTTTAAACACTTAACTCTACCCCTGTTTTCTGCAACTTTTGCTGTGTTATTATTTTATGATTAGATGAAATTAAGTCAGCTTTGCTCTTTATTGAACAATTCACCTCTTATCTCATTCTAGGAACATGTTTTTTCAGTTTTGAAATGTTTTATTATCTAAGTGATGGCTAAAGCATGATTATAATTTGTTTTACTTTATTTAGAGGGAATTCGAGATTTTATAAATGAGACAACTTTAACACTCTGACTTTAATGGTTCACAGACTTTTGATGAATGCGTGGAAAAGACTCAGGCAGACTGTGACCCCAATACAATGTGGCTACAAGTTCCCTTCTTCTGTGGTCATTCAGCACAATGTTGGTTAGTAACATTTATGTATTGTAATGATTTGATTGTAAGAATTAATGTGCATGCTTAATAGAAAACTTAATTTTAAAATAAAGTTGAATTTTGGTACCAAAGTCATAATATGTCCTTACAAATTAAACCATTTAGAATGTGACAGATGCAATCCCATTTGTCCAATTTCCTTGCAGATTTATTCAAGTAATTTAAAGTTTGAGAAGCATTTGATCAACTATAAATTGTATATTTCTTATTTTTTTCAGGAAACCTGGAAATCAGTGGGCATTGGACCAAGCTAAACACAATCTGGTTAACCATTATCTTCTTGTGGGTGTCACAGAAGAAATGCTTGATTTTATATCAGTTTTGGAAGCTGTCTTGCCTCGCATATTCAAAGGGGCCACTGAGCATTATTTAAATAGTAATAAATCGCATCTGAGACAGACAAGTTCGAAAATAGATCCGGCTCCAAGGACCATAGAAAAAATACAACAATCTACCGTATGGAAAATGGAAAATGAACTTTACGAGTTTGCGTTAGAACATTTTAAATTTGTCAAAAGAAAAGTATTGATGAAGGAAGCTTTGAGTGTACCTCAAACTTATTTTTATGAAAAGATACGACCAAAATGAAAGTGGACTCAGGAAATTATCTTGATTCATTCCAGATGTTTGTATGTTGTAAATATTTGTGTTATTTATTACTAAGTGTTAGTCGGAGAGAGTTTTAACATTATTTAAAAAAGACATGAAATTCCCCGTACACAACTAAATTTTGGATCCTGCATATTTTCATTGTTAAGAATGAATGTAAAAAAAAATTTGCAAGACTAAATTAAATTTTGACTAATTTTAATATATTTTAAAGTAGAGCATACAGTAAGCATAAAAATTGACTATAACCTAAAATTAATTTTCGAAGCCTTCATAACTCGCACAAAATTATTTGTATACGAATTTAAAGGCCCAAAAAACTTGATAAAGAGGAGATATTTAAGATTTAATACATTCTTATGATTTATTTAAGGCTGAAAATATTAATAATTAGATAAATTGAGTACTACGGGATAATTTTAAAAGTACCAAGTGTAGTGTTATAGATTACCAACCAGAACCCAACCAGGGACTTGTGGGTTTTTATTCAACTGACCTCGAATGAGGTTATTGTTTTTTTTTTGTTACTATATATGTATATTCATTTAATTGTGACCTGTACACTGTATGAATTTACGGATTTGAATTATGGGGACATCCACATAAACTCATGAAGTAAATAATTAATTATTAATTACAATACTGTTTTATGTTTTTTTTTTAAATCTGTTAATCATTATCATTAATACTTAGACCCCGGAATTGATAATTAAAAAAATCCAATGACTTATAATAACGGCCTACTTGCTTTACAGTTTTTTTTCTTTGAATATGTTTTTTTATTCCATTAATGATAACTAAAAAAAACCTTGCTTACTGAAAACATACAAATTATATATTAAGTAATATTGAATGGGCAAAAATAAATTTCTTTGATAAATATAAATGGACATCTTTTGTTGCAGACTGTTATATTAATTTATATAAAGCAATAATGAATTTTTTAGATTAAATTATAAAAAAAATAATATGTTATCTTTGCACAATCTAATTATTTTATAATCTGTGTTTTATGTGTATTAACGCAACGAAGTATAGATGCTACAATTTTTTTGACTTTAATTTTTATCGCCATTTTGTGGCATATGTTTTTTTGCAATGGCAACAATATTTGTTATTGATTTATTGTGACAAGAAGCTTTAATTAATGTGTCAATATCACAATTAAATTTAATGTTTCTTATTTTACGTCCTCATTTATGTTATCGAAATGATAAGTTTTGAAATTGTTATAAAATATTTAATTGTTACGTCAATATTAAAATAAAATAATTTTTCTATGACAAAGTTTTCCTTTGGTAGAAAATTCTATGGAAACAATTGTGTACTTCGTCAATTTATAAATCGTACTGATTGTAATACAAACTTTTGGCAAATTCTGAACCGAAAGAATCGTTCATAATTTGACAATAGTGTAAACCGACCAAATTATTGGTGAAATGAGTCGAAAAACAGAGAAATTGAGACAATTTATTTGTAGACATACATTTTTAAGTATAAATTAGTTAAATCAGCCCGACTCTTAAGTCACACGCTTTAGCTTACCAACGACTTATTTTTAATATGGATAATAAATAATACGTTACTCGCTAGAATTTAATATTTCATTTTGATTGTTAGTGTTATATTTTAATTGTGTTTGTAAATAATTGTAACCTTATGTCATCGCGGAGGCTACGTATTTGTATATATTGAATAAAAAAATATAGAGAAATATATTAAAATGAAATTATTATCTGCAATCTAAATGTTTACGATCGATATTACGTACTTAAAATTTTTTTTTATTGGCGATTGTGTATAAATTCTTTAATTTTGACCATGTTCTAAAGTAATTAGTTTACAATAGTAACACGTACTTATCAATGGAGATCAGTAATCTATGCACGCACTAGTTTTTAATGCAAGGATTTGTTAATAAATTGACATTTTATAGTTAAGAAGTTATTTTATTTGGTCCTTCGAACAGGATGTTTTAAATATTTTATACTGTCATGTTTATAAGTGTTATTGTTTTAATAATATAAAATTTTGGGCATAATTTGCAGTAAGAGATATGTTAGTTTTGTCTTATTTATGCTAATGATAAAAAATCTAAAGATCATTGCTTTTGACCATCATATTAAGTATATACCTAAAATTGTTTCCAAATTGTTATGAAACATTCGTATGAGTAATATTCTGATACGTATTGAACAAGTAGAATAATGTGTACTTTACAATTCCGATAGATTTGTCGTCATCACACGAACGGTGAGTCAGTACTCGCTTCTCGGAACTTGAAACTCCTTCAAACATATCAATTACAGTAACGTCAAATTAACTAAATAATTCAGTCAGTGTCCTTAGACCGAGCCATGGAAATATGTTATAGTGAGAAGTCTAATCGCTCAACGAGTTAACTATTGTGTACCGAGTAAACACAGTTAGCCAAAAGGGTCTTGCATGAGCCCTGCATTTGATACAATAATTGCCCACGCAGTGGATTCATTCAGGGGGTTGTCACTTTAAATATTCAATCGATTTTCCATCTCGCTCGAGTGTCGATTATCACATATGTCAGAGTGGGTCAACCGTATTTTTATTAGTGGTACATATTTAAAAAGAAAGCTCTCGAGGTTCAGTCGTATGCCAGAGTTAGCGGAGAGCGGTCGCCCCGCGATGCTGACTCGATCACAACCGTTAGCAGAAATGCTTTCGCGACGTCACAACTTTCGAATAATCAGACAAATTATCGCGAGTCGCAGATCAGAGAAGATGAGTTAATTAAAATCGATGTTATTGAGTTTTATGTTTAGTTTGTTTCGGAGCTCGGCCGAAGGTCGCGTCCTTTAATCGATGAACAATTAGAAGTGACAGCGTGCGACTACCCGCAGAGTAGAGACGCTTTTTGATATATATTTATAAAAATAAGTGCCAACGCATAACCTAGCCTCGTATACAGGGACTTTATTTATCTATCTGAAAGAATTGTAAATAAATTGCATCTTCATGGAATATGGGCATCTGTTTAGACACTGGTGAGTAGTAAACAAACTGGACGCACGCAAGCCCGTAACCAAAGGGGATATCCAGAGTTATTGCTAGGTATTGATATAATTGCTTGAATATTAACATCTGCTGTATTCATATTTTATAAAAGATTATTGCGATGCGATATTTAATTAAAGATTCTACGATTTTTCGAAAGGGGTTGTAAATTACCTAGATTTATAACTAACTTTTTAGTTAGTAAAAAGAAAATTGATTTAATTTATTTAAGTTGAAAATCGTTAATGATTTAAACTTTCGTATTAAATGCCTCGGTGACAAACGAAAATCTAAAAAAAATAAATATTAGTATTTTGTCCATCAAATATATTTTAGAGATGACGGGTACTTACATTTTAAACTTATAATAACGGTCTCCGTAAACAAAACTACAAGAAATTTTAGTCGCTGTTCGATCTCCTTAGTGATATTTTAAATATGTTTGTGAGGAGAAATAATAAAAAAAAACTATTTATGACCTGTTAAAATGAAATATCCTGAAATGACTATACCTGTGCAAAGCAGGGGCGGTGTATTTATTAACTATTTGCTTTTGTATTAATTTTACAATGTATTTTATGAACATATTTTTTAAAATCACTGGACGTACAATTTAAGTTTCAAAGCTATTATAATTAGCAAAAGTAAGAGTCCGGTAAGATAATGGATTGGGTCGTTTTACGCCACGATCCGTGGACCGTGATAGTTAATATATGTTTGAACGATGTTAAATACTCGTGAAGACCTAATATTGGCTCTCAGTTTCTGCTTTCGGTCTTCCTATTAACAAATAAATGACTATTACTGAAACCGAACAGAACACCAATGATTCAAACGTCTCTTTTCCCATCACTCTACCACTCTATGACAATCATCATGAGTCATTTAACAACGCAATTTAATATTATAAAGCGAATCCACTGTAAACCAATTACTAAACGTTCTTAACCCATTAAGTAGAATGAATGAAATAAAATTAACTTTACGAATTTTTACGCTTGTGGTCAGACCCTGAGAGCTTATTCTGTATTCATCAGAACAAAAATAATAATTGAAAACATGAGGGTACTTCGTCAGAAACTTGCGTCAAACACTTCTGGCCGTCCCCATCAACGTATTTATTTTAAAGTGTTCGCAACAATAGCTTAATATCAAATAAGTAGTATTCGCGCAAAAATAAGAAATAAATTTACAAATTGTTAATATATTATCCGTTTTTTTTTATATAAAACAAGGCGGCAAACGAGCTAGGGTTATATATGATATTAAGTGACCGCTATCCGTAGGCATCAGCAACGAGCTAATAACCTTTAGGTGCGTTGGCGGCCTTTGAATGAAAATGAATTGAAAAAAGTCGCAGACAAATATGCTATATCAGTAAAAATCACGTAAATTTCGTGATAATAGAATCCTAAATAAACAATAACGTCGATAGAACAAAACAATGAGGAGCAGGACAGCACGGGTGGCGAGCGTAGCCAGCAGGAGAGCGCGTGGGGCCGCGCCACTCCGCCCGCCGCCGCCTTTCCCATGCAGAACTCCAGCCACGTCAAGTTCGAACCCCCCACAGTGCCCGTCATATTCGTACTTGGTGAGACTGACAAAGCATATCAGTAAAAATTACTTATTTAAATCTAGTTCAAAGGTATCCAAGTAAATAATTATGAATTGCTCTAGCTCTTTGAAAATCAGGCAACAGGACTAATTTACTTAAAATAGCCAAAACGGGAGGGAGTCTACAGAAAGAAGGAGAACGGTAGCTTGCGTTTAATAAGAGCAGTGGGTTGCGGTATGAGTTCTCAATGTCTATAAGTGGTGTGTGGTTAAGGAGGGCCGGGCAGCGGGAAGGTGACGCACTGCGATACGCTGGCGCAGGAACGACGCGGCCTGGTGCACATCAACATGACCGACCTGCTGCAGCAGTACGCCATCGGTAACGGTACGAAAATACTTTAATTTCACCTAGAAAGAAAAAAACGCAGAGAAAGAGAGAAAGAATCAGTAGTAGAGCCAACAGTAGTAGTACACGAATCAACCAGCTTTACGTATGTCGAGTCGAGCTCACAAAATACTGCCTTATTTTTTTAACCTAAGCTAAGGGAGCTTTCTCTATCACTTTTTGATTTATAACTTCTCTTTCTCGTATGTCTTGTGATAAAAAATACGCCTGTATAATGTGTTTATAATAAAAACATTTTAAAAACAAACATACAGTTGTAATGCTTTAAATTTTGATATCAATAATTCTAATATTTAATACACGAGTACGGTATAGTAGATCCTTGGACATGATACCATATAATCGTTGCGCCATTGGTCATTGCCAGTGACGAAGTCCAATGTCGTATGCCGATCGATCGATGACCAACTACCCTTAGTAAACACCAAACTTCCCACTTCATGACAAAAACCATATAGAATTGTATTTACATTATGACATGTTTGCAAATAAGCAATGTAAACATGTCACAAAGCAAATTATGAAATGTTTACATTGCTTATTGGCAATTTAAAGCGTCATTGTTTGCAAAAAAGCGTTTACAGATTTATGCCTTTTAAGTTCTTTTATTTGTCAATCATAAGTCAAGGAAATAGAACTTGATTGTCAATATTGTATTGTCAACTAAAGGCGTCTATTGCAAACAAAATTGATGGGTACAAGTTGGGTAAAGGTAATCAAGATAATTGTCTATGTTTTTTTTAAACTTTCTTTAGTTTTTTTTTTGCGCGAACTAACAAAAATGTCTTTTTTTATTTATAAAAACCTTCCGTAACCAATATATTAAAGAGATAGCGTAATAAAGCTGTCGAACCGCACTACAGATAAGGGTAATGCATTTGATACAGCGATAGCAGGCGTTAGGGTCGCTAAGGGAGGCTATAATAGACGCCGACGTACTTCAATTGCACAATTAGCTCGGCAGAGGGCACGTGGGAAGTCGCAGGTGCCGTGTCTCGCCTCAAGGACTGACCTCGCTACTGCCTTCGTACCACATTTGCACGTGTATACAAACTCTTATACGTTAATAAAATTTACGGACAATTATATAGATAAACAACACTATACATTAGAGATCATTGAGGACGGCAAAATATCATTCTTTATTTCATTACTTAGAAAGGCCGACGTTCAGCAGTGAACGAATGATAAGATAATGAACCCACGACGTGCCTATAACCACAAAGATGATGTTATAACATACTTATAATGAGTAGTGTTATCAGACATGCAAGACTTCGGCACGCTCTCGAGCCGCACGGTGACGGAGGTGCTGATGCTGGAGATGAAGATGGCGCCAGCAGCCAGCGCCTACCTCGTCTCCGGCTACCCGCGCTCCATGCGCGATGTCGCCGAGTACACGGATAAGGTACAGAAGTCGTGTTAAATAGTGGTATTATTTTAGGTTATGGATAAACCGTTCGTTTTATATTTATTATGCCAGCTATTGGTTAAATATTGTAACATTTTGCATCATGATCATGTAAAAGGATTAAAGGTTTTGGATTTCTAGTCCGCCCCTCACTAACATTGATAGTTTTTGTCTTACATAAATCTACCGTCAAGAAAATCAAGCCAACGACAATCCTGGATCCGCCATTTTGTAAACACAATCCAAGAAATTAACAACATTAAAAACAACACTATCGTTTTCGACTGCCAAAGTAAGAACATGTCCGTCAGTAGAACATTGTTTATTAACGGTTATGCTGTGCGTAGACACAAGCCCCGCCCTTGACATACTGTTACCGATTTTTGTCAGCTCTTTACGAATCGATTAACGTACGACGATCGACTATTCAAAGACTTTGTAGGATTAATGTACCTGTCATAGTATCAAGAAAACATCCATTGATGTTTTTAAAGGATAAAAGCGCCATAGAAATGCGTCGAAAATGTAATTTCCTTAATTCAATTTCTGTGCTATTCGGTTTACCTGAAAGGACAAAGTTACAATACATTACATTTATTATAGTAGAGATAGGATACAATAACATTATCTGAATGTTTATAAAATTTTGGAGATTAGATACTTTCTGCCTAAGTCAAAAGAATTTTGTCTGGAAGGTTGTTATTCAGATTTAGATTTGGTAATTTTAGGAATTCAGATTTTTGGGTGTAGAAAAAGTTTCTGTCTATATTGTAACGCACAAAAAATATTAATAATTTTGATTCGTAGCTAACGCATTACCGTGACACATACGCGTGCTACGAGCGACACGCCAACGATTCCTCGCGTACCATGTGACATGTTGTGATTCACTCGTTTATTTGTTTTTTGAAAGGAATATAAGTCTAATTATTTCACAATTTATTTCCATTATTAGTAAGCACGAAACAGTTATATTATTTCAGAAAATACAAAAAAATAATATAATGTACAATAGTCTAGTTGGTGTAAAGCTCGGGTACTACTACAAATTTATTAGAATGTTTGTCATTGCGTAAAAGAGATGGCTAAATTAGCTGATAAGAAAATCAGGCTTAGAATATTCTGTGCTCTGCCATTGGCAAAGTGTGGCTTCTCCAGATGAACAGTGACAAGTTGGTCACCATAAATCTAGAATTCTAAGAAGATTATCAGACGAAATCAGAAACATCTTTAATTTACACTGTATTATTCTGTAAGCGAGTGTGGTCACTATTCACACCGAGTCACTTTGTTAATTAGTCCTAGTTTAGTACCGGCGATCGCAATACAATTCAATATCGATATGTATCAATATATGTCATGTGTAACAGATACAGACGGTGAGCGGCGCGGTGGTGGTGAGCTGGCGGCAGCGCGTCCTGGAGCGACAGATCGAGTACGGCGCTCGGCTCGGCCATGTCGTGCTCAGCCTGGCGCGCATGGAGCTCGCGCACTTCTACCGGCACGTTATGCCCGTCGCTGACTACTTCGATCACACCGGCATGCTCATTGTGGTTAGTGAAAAAAAAAAATCTACTCCATTGCATATTGATTTGTTTGTACATTATTTTGGTCAAGGAATCAGCTGTGTATTATATTAAATCTTTTTTAAAGACGGTAGAAAATGAAAAAGCAGTTCACCTGATATTTTATTGTCCACGATACTTGGTAGGCAACAAATTAATTAAGTTGCAGCGCTATCTACATTTAATGGACAGATGATGGAAAAAATCAGAAAATCATTTCCTTACTCCGTTCTCTTCTTCTTCCCACGCTCCGTAACATAATTACATTACTTCAACTTTACGCCTACCTTCAACAAGGTAATTCATCGCTCGAGCCGGACCATTCGTACAATTGATGTTGCGGGCTCTACCACTCTTACCACGTTTACAAAAATCAATTAGTGGTTCTTGGGTCTCAGTTTTTAATCTATAAAGTCGAGAGTTGATTGCAAATGGTTTATTAAAGATTTGGAAACGATGAGATATTATTTACACTGAGTTATCATATCGTCGCATCTGGTGTTTGTTATGATAGGAATTCTGGGTTCCTCATTGTAATTTGAACTCTTAAATCAAGAAGATATCGGAGACGGATTATTCGTATTTTTCCATATATTTGTTTTATATTTTTTTTTATCAGCAGTGTTATCTATATTGTGGATTGAAATTCAATAACAGTGTGACGTTAAAGTGATATCTTTTGCACCTTAATCCTTAATTTATTACTTTAATTAAAATCAACATCGCAGGTGTAATTTATACATTTTTTAAAATTACCGTTACATTTAATGTGGTCACCAACTGGCCCATTAGCTCAGCTGGTTAGAGCGTCGTGCTAATAACGCGAAGGTCGCGGGTTCGATCCCCTCATGGGCCACTAAATCTTTTACACAAAACTATTTTCATAAAAACTAATTAAAGGTATTGTGTCCAAGAAAATTATGATTTTTCTTAAACCGCAGTTTAGCACGCATCCGTTTTTAGTTTTCGAAGATTTTTAATTTTACGGAAGAATCGTTCCAGATGTTAATCTGTCGTCTTCTACAACCGACGGCCATCGTAAAAAAAACTTACTGCAATTTTAAGCACAGGGTGTAACTTGGTCCTTGTGAAATCAATTCGAGTGAGAAAGTTATAAATTCTAACAGAATTCTTACAGAAAGGGTACACTTCAAATAGTCATCCATGCTGTAGTTACATGTCACGTGTATTTTGCTGACTGTAGATATATAGTCCATACTTTGTTTACGAAATAATGAAGAATTCAATGTAGCCCTGGTTATGTAATTACTTCAACAGTAGAGGGCGGTAAGCCGATAGTTTTCATATAAAATATGCACAAGTGGAACCGTTAACTAACAATTTCTTGAGACAACACCGACCCGGCGTCGCATGCAACTGTTTTAGAATGATTTAACTTACGTATCGACCATAGATTGTTATGGACTGTGTAAAGTGTTCTTAGATTTATATTCCCGTAGTGTTACACAAGTAATTGAACAGTCAGCTGTTTTTAGGTATTGATTTTCGATTTTTACATCCCACAGTTTATATTCAATGAAATTTTATTTAATTGATTGATTTGATAGTAAGATATATACAATCGTGCTGGTTTAGCACGTCTTTTTAATTGTCCAAATAGACTAGCTACAAATAATGTACGACCACGTGACCACCGTCGTAATTGAGATTTTGTCACGTCAACACATTTGTCACGTATTATTGGATAATGAGTTACTCGAGTCAGAAATTTGAAACAATATCGGTTTATTAGAAGAATCAAAATATAATTTTTATCTCTCAATCAACCGGCCCATTAGCTCAGTTGGTTAGAGCGTCGTGCTAATAACGCGAAGGTCGCGGGTTCGATCCCCTCATGGG
>JAABKM020000001.1:398976-409523 GCA_016277805.2 Papilio aristodemus | reverse complement strand
TCCCGGTAGTACATGTTGAACCGCTCCAGGCTCGTCAGGTCAGAAGGTCGCTTCTTCACAGTCATCTTACTGCTCATATATGTACTTCTTCTAGGATTAATTTACGCTTCTGATAATCTTATGATGTGATTTCTACAAAAAATACAACAATTTACTTTACAACATCTCAGCAGTCCCTTATTTAAAGCCTTTTTTATTGTATCTAGTTTGTGATGCAACCATGATGACCTAGCAAGGTGGAAATAATACCCCGTAAGTAAGTAGTTTATTTCTTTTAACAAAAGTAGAAACATGCATTGAGTAGACATTTGCTATACAAAATATCGAAAGACGTTCAAAATATACGATGAATTGTATATCAGTCAAATTTGTCCATCTTTAATCCAGTGTCATTTCCAAGGATATGAATCGTTAATGTTTGTACATGACAGGGATAATAAATTACTGTTTTAATCTCTTCATGGTTTGATATGTACCATGTTGTATGACGTTTTTTTTTATTAAGATTTATTTTTCTTGGATTCAACTCTCTTAAGCAAATACCGCACACAAATATTATCTGATCATTGACCTTCCGATATTGTCTGGTGCTTTCTTATTTTAATAATTCAAATCATAAAATAATGTGAAAACAGTGAAGACATATATTTGAATCCTGTAAATGGTGTATGAGAAAGTAGAAGTGATGTATGATAGCCTATTAAATCTCCAGTCCAGCTTGCGTACCTGTCACGTTGTGTCCTGTGCGTGGCGGAGGAGCGGCGCGGGAGTTCGGCGCGCGCAGACTGCGCCCGCGCAAGAGACCGATGTCGGCCGCAGGATAATGGGACGGCGTTGTACCACAGTGAAGTACATCATAAATTTAAGTATTTTTATAGGAGATGAGAGATGATATTAGATGACTGTCAATTTTTTAATTCCATCACAAGCAAGATAAGGTGTTGCTGTTCATTTTATACCAAAACGGTGGGAATATATAAAAAAGAATATTTGATTAGATGGAGTAATTAGTATTTTAACTCCGAATTTTTTAGTTAACTTATAAAAAAAAAGTTATATAAAATATTAAAACATTTGGTCTTCTATAGTGTATACTTTGTGAGATTTAAACAAATCAGTTAATTTAGCTTGTTCGGTAACGCATACCGCCGTCCACTCGCCCCCTCACGCCAGTGCACTCACAGTAATTCATCACCTTGCTGGTTTCGTGTTCTTTTTTTATTAGTCGGCATGATTTAAAGGAATTCGCAATTAATTATTTATTTCCGAAAAGATTCCACTTTATCATAAGTAAAAAACTAACTAACAGTACCGCTATCTATATTTTAATGACCTTAAGTCGCTTATATTAATCGTCGTGGACAATAAGTTATTAACCAATAATACTCGAAAATTTTTTAACTGTGATAAAAACCATAGTAATTTTTTTTAACAACCAACAAACGTTGGAAAAATTTGCTAAGCACACGAGAATAAACTTTAATTGCATTTCGTCATGTAATATTTAGAGACGAGACTATAGTAAATGGCTTCATACCCTGAGTGCCATAAATAGTCGTATTTTTACGACAATGACTGATTTTAGTTCTAAATCAGAAACCACAATGTTTGCACACTGCCACTGGGTGGAGAAATAAACGGCGGGCTTATTGGTCTTGTATTTCCTAATGAAATATATTTCAAATACAGAAACAAGATTAAAAATAATCAAGACCTTTAGTGCTACTTTAGTTTCTGCTAACCCTATATTACAGACAGGTCGTGACAGCATCACGCCGCTGGCCGTGGAGGTCCGCAGTCTGCGGAGGAAGCGGCGGCCACAACGAGCCGCTTCCGTCGCACTAATCGCCACCGCTGCCGTCAGACGGACTCGACGAGTGAGGACGACTGAGGCACATTGCTTTAGATATTATATTATGTAGTACTAAGACTCTATATTATATGGTGGAGTTTATATTATGATCCTTTTTGCTTTTTGCTGTCTTTAGACTTAGCAGCCGACGCATATTAATGGATGAAAACTAAAGACTTTAAAACCTAGACTCTTAAAAGAGAACCTTTACACTAGGTATTGTCAGTGATGTTACGACTGCAAGAGTTAACCCGCTGTGCAAATTACTATAAATGTAAAAGGAAGGCAAAACTAATTTACCTTAATAAATAAATATTACAAAAGCAATATTACGGACAACAAAAGGAAAGAAGTTTCCTTAATGAAATTAAGCTTGTCCATGATTTCATTAAGGAAATTTGTTCCCAATTGGTTGGGAGAATTGGAAATAGCTTCAGGAATGTTATTTTGTAGTCTTTTTGTATATAAATTGGGTTATAATTTCCAAATGTATAGATTTGATTGGCGCTGGATAAGTCATGACTAACATATGAGGAAGTATTATCAAACAATTAGATGGCATTTATATATGGTCTATACATTGCGTGTAAACTTCCTCATAACTCATGACACTGCAATCAGCAGCCGCGTTAGTCACGCAACCGAATGAAAGAAATAATTATCTTTAAATCGAAAAGTACTCATACGACGTGCCAGTTTAATTCTTCCTGGAACACATCCCAACGGGACCGAGTTAATAAATCGAATATTGGAGATGGCTCTTGATAAGTTTTGCTGAAAAACAACGAAGACGAAACGCTGTGAGTGCGCCGAGTCAATCAAACGGTACTTACCCAGCACGGGGAGGCGAACGAAACGAATTTCGAAGCGAAACTAATCGAAAAAAGTTTTTTTTATTAGGTCATTAATCTTTGTACTGTATGTTAATATATTTCCCGAATAATTCACTATTTTTATAACAATTTATGATGCTTAAAGGATTGGGTTGATTGGGAATTCGAATCAATTGTTCTAAATACTATATTATATTTAGAAAGAGAACCAAAACCTCGATGATATAAAAGCCGTGTGCAATAGAGGAGGAGTAAAACACATTACTCTGCAAATTTCAAACTCATTTCGTTTGAACATTAAAAGTTATCAACCAGTTCTAAGGTCATGTAAGATTTAAAAAATTTTCTTTCTTCAACGCGTGATCAAATGAAAAAAAAAAAAACGAAAATGTCTATAGACTTTAAGTCAACCATAAAGTAGAGTACTTGGTTATTGAAAAAGGGTTTTAAATAAAAATTAATATATTTTAAAATGTTTTTTTTTTTATTTTTCGCACTGGATGTTGTGCGGTGTAGGCCCGTATAGCGGCGCGCGAGGTGCGAGCCGTGGCCTCCTCCATCATCGTTGGACCGTGAAACGTGCGCGATCAGGGCTGTGCGTACATATCAATTTATGCAACATTTACAAAATATTTCTTTTAAAAATTCTTCAATAATAAAATCCCGTAAAATCCGACATGGGTTGAAGTATCACAGCCAGCACAGTGCACAAAAAACATAAAGGACATGTAAGACACATGTCCTTTATGTCTTCTGATTGATACAGGTTATTAAAACAACTTATCACTGTCTCATTGTTAGCAGTTAACAATTTCGGCATATTAATATATACATTCCGGTAATTATATTGATGTATCGCCGCATTCTTAAGATGAAACGGTTTAAAACCTTTCAAAATCTCGAGTGAGGTTAAGTGAGGTATACACAGTAAAAAAGAAAGCATTATGTTGGCAGCCCTGTTTAATATGACATCTGAAAAAAGCTCGGTACGGTATATAAAGGTGTCCTTGAAGGGCTTTTCAACAATCGATCGAGAAGCTTCATCCACGCACAACATGGAGGCACACTACAGGACAGCGTTACTCGTGAGTGATAAAACTGTATAATTATTGAGACTATAATTTAATAAAAAAAAAATAAGACACATTTATGCTTGCACATAACTCTATTGCAGATTTTTTTCCCACTTGCCTCTCTCAGTAACTATAATTTCTATCGTTATTTCCTATTAGTTCTGATTTGAAGGACAATCCTATGTATTAATTTTTTTTAACTAAGATTAAGACTAAATTCTTGAATTATTTAACATGTATTAATGTGTTCAAATTATATATTTAATAATCGTCGAATCTAGGTTCCGTTCGTAACTTAGTCTCAGACTATATAGAACAGTGTTACGTCAAATTTCCGCCAAATTCAAATGCAATCGATACACGTTAGTCTCCTAAAATTCTGTCCCTAAACATATTCGGCTCTTTTTTTAGTTTGGCTTCAGCCAGTTTTGCAATATTTATTTCAAAAAGTTTTTAAGCGTATAAATTGTTCAATAATATCCTAATATACAGAAAACTCAAAAATAGAAGTGTTATTTTCCTTCTCAATTAATTTTAATGATTTTTCAGATTGCATTTTACGCCATTGCTTGTGGCGCCACCGTGCCAACAACAAAAGAAGTAAGAACAGGTTCGCTGCTTTTCCCTGAGAAGATCATAGGCGGAGTCATCGAGATGGTGCACAGCCACAAGAACAAGCCAACGACACAGGCTCCCTACACGCAATACCCTCAGCAGTATCCACAGTACCAACAGTGGAACGGCCAGAGCAACGGCCAGGGGAACTACCAAGGGCCCGGCTACTCTCAGTACCAAGGACAGTACCAAGGCCAGATGCAGTATAGCTACGCACCACTAAATAGCTACCAAGGTTACCAAAATGGCGGCAGTTACTCCGGTCCGTCTGGCCAGATGTATCCTACAAATCAGGGATTTAGCAACCCTCAGGGTCAAAACCAAGGCCAATATCAATCTAACTACCAACAGCCTAACGGAAACTATCAACAGACTCAGCAGTTCCAAGCTCAGCAGGGAACTGGCCAGTACCAGGGTCAGACTAATGGATATTATGGACAAGGCGGTCAGTCTACGCAATTTTCTCAAACATCTAGTGCTGGACAGACTGGTGTGGGTAACCAAGGTTTCCAAGTGTCAGGAGGTAATCAGGTGAGCGGCAGTAGTCCAGGACCCACGTGCGTTTGTCAGGCGTGGACGAAGCCCCAACATGATGCGTTGAAGGATAGTCTCTCGTCTGAGAAGATGGAAAAAATTCAAGACTCCAAGGAATAGATTAAATTTGATTTTTCTCCGAACCGTCCATTATGCCGTATTTAATTTATTGTATATTAAATTTCTTTCCAAATTAGTTACATCTTTTATTTAAAAGAACTTTTTTATTTTATTAATCGTATCCGTCCAAATGTTAAACATGAACTCTAAACTAAACAACAAATGATTAAACTTTGCTACATTGTGTTATTGCTATGCATAAATAACAGGCGTTTCTTTCATTGCAATTTTTACAGAAGCTCATCGAATGTTAAGTGATGCATGTCTCATGTAAATATCTACAGTTACGACTACTCTAATAAGTAGATTACCTCTCCTGTACTAGTAGTTTTTCATAATTTTATTATAAAGTATAAGATAGATTCATGAGAGAAAGATACCAGACGCTAGCTGTTCTCTAATCTCATAGCAGTTACATAGTCATGATATAGGGAGTTTGTCTATTTCTAGTACGATTTTCAGTTTATAACATGGTGCTTGAAATATATGAGATGGAACTCAATTCGGTTACAATCAACTTTCTCGTACTGTACGTATTCATTATCTGAGACACTAAAGCCACGGGTGGGCTTTGGCCTGGTCCAGTAAATTCCTGAATTCACATTCAGGAATTACATTGTGAGCATTCCATTTCCAGTTTCACGCTGATATTTTTAAGACCTCGTTCGACGTCATCCAGCCACGTCAACTTAGGCCTACCTCGGCTTCGACGACCATCTGGCTGACTGAAAATATAAGTCCAATAAAATTATTTCATTCTAAATTTTTAATATTATGAAAACTTCGTTAATAAGAAAGTATATTTCCTTCAAACAGACGTCTTTAAAAATGTTCCTATGACTTTATAAATTTTAAATAAAAATCAATTCTTTCCATGATTTAAATCAGGCACATTGACCAGACACTGCTTTACCAACTTACTTCCGAAGGTGCTCAACAAAAACCAGCTTTAGTTCTATTACATAGAGCTGTAACATCGCGATTCATATGTTTGTGAACCTTTTAGTATCCAGTATGTTGCGACCTTCTGATATAACTTAACGCCGAAAGGATCGCTGTGAAACGGAGGTCTCGGTCTCTGGATTTCAGGAAGTAGGTCTGAAGCGTGCGCGCGCCGACTTACGTAATCGTTACGTAATGGGTGCGCGAGGGTTGCAAGGGGCTGCAGGGGGTGAGGCGGCAGCGCGGTGCGGCAGGGGGCGCGGGAGGGGCGCACATCGCACGGGGGCTAAGGCGCTCACAATCGATTCCCATCCGCAGTCCGGCTCGGCGTTCGAACATGGCAGACAAGACGAAGGTTGCTGAACAATACTACGCCCCGCCGCCGGACCTAGGCAAATGGGAGGCCTTCAGGATCTTCCTGTGGAACTCCGAGACCGGACAGTTCCTGGGCCGCACGGGATCCAGCTGGGGTAAGTCTTTTAATTCACCTCTTTGTTACACCGCTTCCGCTGCGGTTTTGGAGGGAAAATCGATGACAGACGTCTGCAAAGGAATCAATAACTTCTGTCCTATTTTTAAATGTAAAATTTACCGAAATATTTTTAAATTGTTAATTGTAATGTATATGTAAGTTGGATATTCAAGAATCATTACGTAACGCCTTGTGACCAAAAATTCTAAAATACAATTTTTAGAATAATTTCGATTTTAAAAAGCCTTAATGTCCTAAATAAACCCACATAAATTTAAAATATAAGAGACTAAATATTTTGTAAAGAAAAAAAACTAAAAGTAAATTAACAACATGTAGCTGAAAAAATAAATGTCTATATTATTAATATAGATATCATTCAAGCAATATATAGTAGCATGTCATTTGCTTTTTTTTAAATTCAGTTTGTAATTTTATATTTGTTTCATTTTTATTACAGAATTAACACTGGCACATAGCAGCGCTAGGTTTGATGATAAAAAAATGCATAGTTTGTAACATGGTACAGTCAACCGCATATATAATATGTAAGGTGCACCTTGCACCTTATTGCAAGTCGCAAAGGTCGAGAGTCGCGCTGCAATTCGGTTTTCATAATTTAATCCACTGTAGGCAAACAACTCTGTAAGTCAGGTTTCAGCGGCGTCTTTGTTAGTTATGTAAGCGCAAAAGCGCCTTGAAAATCATATGACTTCAATGAAATATAATAAACAAGTCGGTATTCATAATTAATGATATGATCTTAAATTAGAAAAAAGAAAAAACTAAAACGTAATACATTTTTTTATTAAATAAAGATAAAATATTACATTTCTGGCTGACTGTAAACAGGCGTAGCGTTTAATTAAAACAATACAATAGTAGACAATGCAAATGCACTCAACTTTAGCGCAAATAAATGTTAACCAGCAACTGCCGGTGTTCATTTTGTTACATAATGTAATACATTAAAACAACAACACATTGTCCCCAATTTTTATTTTAAATCACTTTTACCACAAACATATTTTTCAATGACATTTGTTGAAATACTTCCCGCCGTATTACTGTTTCGCCGTCTTGGATTTGAAGACGATCAATCATATTTCTGCCAGAGGCATATTTTTCTATAAAATGTCTGCACGCAATGTGATAACAATTAAACAAACTTCTCATAATTGTAACGTACTAATTGCGTGCTGGATTATTGCAATATGGCAACACTGGCGATGACATGGGACGACAGGAGAGACAGGGAAGGGGGGAGCTGCGCAGTCAGCCCAGGGTGCGCGCGCCGCGTCCTTCTGCGATCGATCCAAGGACGTCCGCCAATGTTCTATTTTCATACTCTGTCTTACAGACTATAATTGGCACTCACGATGGTACTTCATTATAAATAAGCTCTCATACTCTTATCTTAAGAGGGGTGGATAACAATAACAATTAGTATTTTTATTTTTACAGTCCATCAAAACATATCTAGCAGTTATTTGCTTGTACGTGTTCCTATGGGTAGCGGTCACTTTTTCAACAAAAAGACACATCACAGTGGCAGAGTGAAACCAGCAGTTGCAGCTCTTGCACAGATGGGCTCTGGTCTCATTACCCAGTAATAGGCAACTTGTCACTGAGCAAAATGATGCTGAGTCAGAAATCTCTTTGTGGCTCTAAAATTCACTGTCGGTTATTTTCACGTGTCGTAGTTTCATATAAGATATTGTTAATCGTCTTAAGTCAGAGGAAAATCATATTTTTGAAAATATATTTATTGAATGGGAAGTGGGAACAGTAGACAAGTCGCGCGACGGTGACATCCTTAAAAGCTGCTGCTGCATAAAATCGTCGACTCTTAACGTTTATGCGGTAATTTTAATTCGAATAAATACAAAAAATTCCGAATAAAAATAACCGGCAGCGAGGTGGGTGTTAACTGAACGAGATAAGCGAGCTTCCTGCGCGCTCAATGCAATGTCCAGCATCAGTGATCCTATCACTATATTTGTACGGATACGCTAATAAAATATCAATTGGATTATTAAGTAAACTAAAGTTCGGATTAGTAAAAAATGAAGAACTATTAAAAGATGTTTCAAATTATGCGGTATCATTTCCAAGTTCCAAGAAAACAATGTTTATGGACTCAACTCAAGATTTCTAATATTGTATCTTTATGAAATACTAAAATTGATGATCTAAAAACTTCAAGAGTCGAAGACTAAGTTATTAAGCGCGTCTGTCAAAAACTAAATGTTGCTTTCTAATGCAATAGTACATTATGTTACTGTCCAGCATATCATAAAACGTTACAACCTTTTACAATCCGTCCCATTCCACCGCAAATCGTTATGCGTCACCGGATTTCCACTTCATTTATATTTAGTGAGGAGGTATGATAGAGGAAGGGGGTGGAGGGACAACGCGCATGCTCAGTTGGTACACAAGGGTTGCACCGCGCATTCGCTATGACCTATTCCAAAACAGCGTCACACCATTTTGCATGCACTTTAAAATAAAGCTGACCTCAATTTACTTGTTTGAATATTATCACTGTCTATTATCTAGAATATTCAGGAAAAGATAATGACTTTTTAATGATCTTTGTTTTAGTTACATTTTCAGATTGAATCAAAGTTTTAATATAATTATATATACCATTTTAACCGATCGATAGAGACTCTTATCGTAAAGCCCCGACCGAAAGAAAAGATATACATAGCACACAGGGAAAAAATACTCGTTATTGGTCCACAAGCCACTCAATTTTGAATAAAATTTAATATTTCGGCGCACCTATATTGTACTCGTTCCAAAAATGGCCGTCACAACAAACGTGTCAATTCGCGCGCCAACACTAATTACACAGATAATTAAAACGAAACTAGGGCGATAAAAATTGGCCTAGGTCGTGTCACAATATTGTGCTAAAATTATTTTATCTTATAATATCTTAGAATAATTACAACGTTGTTATACATTTAAAATAAACCTTCCTATTTTTCGCCTTGCCTTTTATACTAATAATGTTAATCGAAGATTATAATGTATGAGACTGTGTACCTCCTAAAGCAAATGTTTTGGGTAGCAAGGATGCACAAAACGAGGTCAATATTCGAAGAGCAGTTAGTTGGTAACTGACGACGCCACTTACGGCCAATTATTACTGAGACGACGTCGATTACGCTCCCAGAATGTAAACAATTGTTCCAGTTTAAACTAAATTATGTTTTTGGTTGTTTTCAAGACTAAAAAGGTAGCCTAACATTATGAGACCTCAAGGACTCTAATAAATGCTATTTTCCATCATAACTATAGACATTAAAATATATAATTTTGTATAATAATTCTGTTTAAAGTAGTCATAATACCATTACAGTTCATAACAAAAGTAGGACATAATGTCAGAAGGAATTTTCTTGCAGTTCACATTTAGGTTGATCTGGAAACTTGTACGGATTCAAGAAATATGTAAATATACAAACATATTCATAGATAATTACATTATTATAATTACAGACAGCAAAATAAGTTGTGTGGTAACAGCACTAACATAGATAAATATGGTTGGTTATACTGTTCTTATCTTTCCGACCAATATATTATACAAACGACCAATAATTGGTGACAAAACTTTTAACAATTTCACGTATAGACGTTTGCTAAGTCCTTTTAAAATTTTGTTTGTTTTCAGCAAAGATCCTTCTATTCTACCTCATCTTCTATGCGGTCCTGGTGGGTTTCTTTGCCGCCATGCTGGCAATCTTCTACCAGACCCTGGACTCAAAGATGCCCAAGTGGCAGATGGATAGCTCGCTGATCGGCAGCAACCCAGGTAATTTAAACATTCATATTTTTATACCTGTGTTAAATATGCGAGCAAGTGGCTAGCTTGTTACCTGTTAAGAAGTCCATACCTGACAATTGTGCTAGAACTATGCCAAATGGAAATCCATATATGTTTCAGTTTTATAATGTTGTGTTCTGCAGGTCTGGGCTTCAGACCGATGCCCGACTCAGCCAACGTGGAGAGTACGCTCATCTACTACCGGGCTAACGACAAGGGCTCCGTGCTTAAGTGGGCCACCGTCATCGACGAGTTCCTTGAACGT
>JAABKM020000001.1:325274-340185 GCA_016277805.2 Papilio aristodemus | reverse complement strand
TCTTTGATAATAACTAATGATATAAAATATTGTAGATTGTAGATATAAATCTATTAAAATGACAAGCAGTAAATTGTATACAAAGAAGGTATCAAATAATAGTTTCAATAGCTTTCGTTATCAATGGATCATGATTTTTTTTCTGTAAAATAAAAATTAGATGCATATAGTTAACGGTTCATTTGATACGTACGTACGTGTATTAAGACGCTAGAGTTAGCCCTTAAACTTTCTATTGATCATTACTCTGCACAATTGAGAGTACGATCAAATCAAAATATCTCAGCCTCCATCACTAATAATAATATCAAACAATTTGTCACTAATGTAATCACCGTGTTTCATTTTATAATTTCATTAATTACGTGGAAGATTAGTCACACCATGTACAGACCAACATAACATACCAATGAAGTTATAAGTACGATGCCATTTTGAATCTTATTCTTATGGCGTTACGGATTTTGTATATTTGATGAGTGAAAAGATACGTCTGTGTTTTAGTGGAAGTATACCTTTTATGGACGAGTGAGGCGGGATAGAGTTGTGCCCGTCGAATCGATTAGACCCGCGCGTCTCGTCACATCGATTGGGGACATTGATGATGTAATCGAATGCCTCACTCGATTCCGCCGGTCGCTCGCACACTCGATGACTTGTTCAAAAACAATGCCTAATCACGTCCCCTTCATTGAGCTAGCATGCGATAGTATGTTACTCTCTGTATGCAGTTTGCACACGAGCTAAGAATAGTTCGTATAAGAAATAATCTATTTTGTATTCATATTTCTTCTGTGAACCATTTAAACTATATAATCCTTTTGCTAGGATTTCATACAAAGTTTGAATACACAATAGAAAGACAGATGGCTGTTTACAGTATAAAGCGGCAAATTTACAACAGGTTGCCTAATGTCAAGTTGCCAAAAATTAGGCTTCCTAAAGGAGCAAATCATTAAGGGTGTGCGCTGCTTTAAGAAACTTAGTTACATTATATAGGTTAAGAATTACATAATTCCAGGGGCAGTCTCACCGTTACCTTACGGCGGTGGAATGTGAACCATCAAGATGTGGATGGAATTTGGAGCTCTGTCGTGTCGTGCGTTTATGTGTAAATAAATTTAATAAATTATTGACAATTTCATCTTCTACATAAAGAAACAATTGAGGTATCACGGTACGACCTGAATGGAAAATAAGTATTTCACGAGACCGACCACCAAAATAAAGCTGTAATTAAAATATTCGTTAAGCACTTAATATCACATTTTTGGGGTAGCTCTAAGGAGTTAGAGTAATTAAAGCGTCGTAAAGGGACCTCCGACGCGGTATGGTAGCCTCGAATTTATTTTACGGCAATAAAATAATCGTTTGATCTTCTTAACTATCTGGTTTGGCGCTAACGATGTTAAGAACGAGTTCTTCGGCATTCGAATCGTCTTTGAACGCTCGCATCCATTACTGTACGCTGATTCTTTTTTCGTTTCGGGAGAAGAAACAAAAGAAAATCGTAGTAAAGATCTATGAAACATGTTAAAACAAGAGAATATAATTATTAGAAATCGTATAACATAATCTCGTCGCTGTCGAGAATTTCCGACCGCAGAATTTTTTTTTATTTAAAAAATGTTCTATAATAACATAATGGTAGAAATGCGTTTCTCTTCGCAATAAAAAAGCCTCGCAATTTCTAAGTATAATAAAATTAATGATACCGCGGCGGGCTAACAATGTTCAAAGAACAAGTTTATAATATAAATGAAGTGCGTCCGAGATTCATTTCCGGAGAGCTCGCGCAGAGCTTCGCAAGTTGCGTGCGGACGGAGCCGAGAGCGCTAGGTGATTGGCGATATCATTTATGTTATTAATAGTTTATTAATATAATGTCGACATCAAATTTACATCTATTTCATAATTAATAAATACGAAAAGAATTTATAATTTTCCCGCATGATTTACCACTTCAATAACTAATAAGATATCAAGTGGATTTTAACAAAATGTAATTTGTTTTTTACCGGAAACCACGAATAAGCCCAACCATAAAAGTCATGGGAATTAGTTACAAGTAATAAAGATATTTAAGCAAGTTTACAATCATAGAAAATAGGTTAATCCGAGCTTAGGCGGCTAGTTCCGGACGCGGACTGGACACAAGCTAAGTAAAGTGCCAGTAAATGATGACCAGTTAACTACACAAATACAAACATAGGATTACAGTTGTCTACTTATTTCTGAATGAATGAGTGTTACTAATTTGTTACGCTGATTTAGTGCAACTGCCGCTCGTGTTATATTAGACAGTTTAATGGTATAAGTCAATGGTGGTGGCAGGTTAGAACTAGCATAGTATTTGTGACACCAAATTTACAAGTAACTTTTCTAACTCTCCCAGGAGACTCACGCCAAATAATCAAATAAGGCATTACATTAATTAGATATTACTCGTAATTTAAACTGACCGGGACAGACTGATATAATAATTGCTTTTAACGCTTAGCAACGATTATTAGGATAAAAGCATTTCGAAATTTGTAACAATAAAAAATGGATACAGTACATAATCATTTACACCTGAGTGGTCTCCGATGGCTGTGTACAGCAAAAAAAAATCAGTCTTCTTGTCAGAATAATTTATTTTGCCACAGTTTTAAAACGTAGAAAGTCCAGGCTCGTAACCCGAGCCCCGGTAGTGATCAAATCGTGCGCACGCCGTGACCCAATTCATTTCATGGTGACCCGGCGCCGCTACCGGGCGGGCCTGCGATTGATTCATGTGGCGTGCTCCAATCACCTCAAAGTCTATTTGTTCACTAATGCGTTCCCTACGCTTTAATGTGTGGCAAACTGTCGTAATATTGACTCTGGTGCAAATGTCAGTAACTTTTGGTTCAGTTTGATCTTCAAGCGATGTATGTAAAATGTGCAAAAGATTTAGATCGTAATTTTTGATGGCAATTTGGAATTTTTCGTGACGAAAGAGTTAAAAGAGTCAGCATGTTAATATTAGTCTGATCAACCATTTCCATTCGAAGTTTTCATTGTATTATTTAAAAAGCGATCGGAATAGAAAGAAGAAAACAAAAATTCGTTGATGAATTATTTTGATTGAATTAATTTAAAGTAGTAATTATTATAATATAAGACGTTTGACGCAAGATCCGATACTTTAAAATAAATAAAGATCGAAGAAAATCTATTAGCCCCTTAAGCCAGTTACAACGATTCAAACAAAGTTGACATGAATTGTTAAATGTTGACCGAAACAAGCACTCGTTGTTGTTCGCCGCTAGAGACCATGCCTGGAGACATCCGATAGGAAAACACGTTTAATTTATTGTTTCCGTCGGCTATCGAAGGCAAGATCTTCGAAATCGACTACCGGTGTACGCGCTCCTTAGATTTATAGTGTTGGCAGAGTTGACATTATCGTTTTAATGAAAAGGTGCCGCGGGCTATTACTTTCCGTGTATATCATCTGTGTTTATGATAAATGCGCGGCTTGAAATGTTAACGAGCCGTCGCGCTCCACCTCCCTTAATGGTTTCTCTATGTTCGCGAGATGCGGTTAAAAATGTATACGATCTAATTATACAAAGACGGTAACTATGGTATCTACGTGTATGTATCTATCTATATTGTCTAGGTTATTTTGTGAAATTATCCTTATGATAGAAGACTTTGTAACATAGCGAAGTAAAGCACTAGTATGTAATCTCAGTATCTTTGATTTTACAAGAGATATCAGTCATTTTTTTCCAATGATAAGTGGGAAGTTTTAGGGAAAAATTTCATAACAAAGATTGCTATCTTGCGGCCTTCAGCCACTTAACCCCACAGACTTGGCCAGATCATTTAAGTTAGTTTAGTTTAACATGTGTTAGGCCTCCTCTTGCAGATCAAGTAGTACCATAACACTTACCTTAGTTGTATCTTTTTACATAGTTACAAAAATATCTTCAAGATATTTAATATTCGTGCACTTTAATAAATTTTCTTTTATAGCCGGCAAATTGTTTAATAATGTTAACATCAAAATATCAGTTATTAATCGGGCATCTTAAACGAGCACCCTCGCACCATGTCTGACCTCCGGGGTCACAAAATTGATGCCTTCGTGAGGCCCACACCCTTTGAATTTCTCGTGATAATATGATATTAAGGTTTATAAAAACGCCATAATATATTTTCTTGATGCGTATATTAAATTGGCTTCACTAAGTAATCGCCGCGACTTTGTTCGTTAGAACTACTCTAAAATACCATATAAACATTTATCTCATATCTTTTCTCCATTTTGTGAAAATCATTAGATCTCCAGCTGTGAAATGGTCGTCGATGTTGTTGATTTGATCCGTGGTAACTTCGCGCGAAGACATAGAATCGAACCAATATCTATTTCTAAGTGACTGTATCGTATACAGATTTTTACAGCTTTTTAAATTTAAATGATTCTGAGATATCATATTCAGGTGTTTAAAATATATTGATTCTTTTTATTGTTTGTAAGAATCTAAAAAATGTCGGAACAAACCTGTCGACATTCGATCCCACGACCGTAAAGTAATTTCTCGCCATTCCTCTATCATTTCAAATGATAAACAATAAATCTCAAATCATATTATGCGCGCGACGCGCATCTTTATCAACTTAATGAATACATCTTACAGTTAAGTATTACTTATGTATCGGAAGTGACGTGTTACTAATGACAAGCCTTCGATTCTCAAAACAATGCAGCGACGTACTCACAAGTGAAAGGCTCTTAAAGTTAAATTTGCCGTTACTTGAATGAGAACTTGTCTTAACATTAGCTACCGTTAATTCGGATTTAAGTTGATTGATGTCGTCGTCATGGTAACGTGGGCGTCGTCCAAAGCCCACACGTCCAACGCTGAAGGCAAAATTCACATCTGCCCCTCATTAAGAGTAAATTAGAAATATAAATTTTAAGTTCCCACTACATTGTAAATAAATGAATAGACCTGTGGATTCCTGTCGCCAAAAAGGACAAGCCGATCGTCGCACAATGAGTATATGAGCCTAGTAAGTAAATACGGGAATTAACCAAAACAGGACATCGGAGATTAGCTCATTAGTTTCAGAGTTTGAAATGGAAACATATGGTTAAGTCTGTGTTTGTGTTGTTGATTGTTAAATTTTATATTAAGGTGAATAATGTTCGTGGTTACCGAACATAGCGAACACCTAGCGGGAGACCTACGTCGCTATCTATTTAACATGCATAAATTACTACGTTTGTGACAATTGAATTTGGCTTAGTTAAAATCATTGAAATAAATAAAGACCGAGCATGGAATATAGAAAGTTTAACACAAATTTCAAATAAGAAACCAAAAACCAAGAGCATCACCATTCAAAATTGAACATAATTTTAAGTAATGGTTAAGAGGAAAATTGGTATAATGATTCAATAGGGGCAATCAGGCTGACCGGCGTATTAGAAACTAACACGCTATCCCGGTAATCTACGAGGACAGGGCATGCTCCAGGAGGCCGCACAGGGCGGAGTCCCGGGGCATAGCGGTGGATAGCTATTTCTAAGAATTTGTTATTTCATCTTAAGCAAGATTAACAGAGTGTTATTGTTCTTATTTAAAAAACTATTTTGACAGGATTTTATTAGCATTTTTGATAATATTGAAGAATGGGGAGAACCTCACTTTTCAATAACAACCAAGTGTTAAGGTTCAATGTAACGGACATATAATATGTACATACGTAAATATATATGTACATTATTCATTCTTATCAATCGGCAAAAATAACAGAAATTATTTTGCGTTTAGATTTTTTAATTAGTTTAGAAGAAAGAAAAAAAACCTCCTGCCTCCTTCTCAGACAGGCTGCAAAAAACTTGTCATACACTTTCCTAGTTTAATTGATAATAAATTTGAAAGTATGAAGGCGGACAAAGTTATTTAGCAAGTATAAGTAACCAAGGAAGCTGTAGATTTTGATCAATTCCCAGCAGCGAACCGCAAAGGTTTATATCTTCAATCCTTCATAATTCATCAAGCGACGCGCGGAAGGCCGCCGGCGCAAAGAGTTTAGCGTTGACCGCAGCCCTAACTCGGTTCAAGTCGCTCTGCGCCAGTGTGTCCATATATTTACTCGATTCGTGGATAAAGCTTCGCGTGCGCTGATGAATAAATAACGAGATATGTAAATAGCAGACACCTCGACATAATATATGACAAGTTTGATTTTATTTTCTTGTTCGCATTGTTGAAAAAGGCTGTAGCGGCAATGCTTTGCCTGAGTTTTGCATAAATTTTTGTTTGCGCTAACATGAAAAAAATTTGGCCATTAAAATTAATTCACACATTATGCGAGATCGTGTTTCAAAGTAATCCGTAACGTAAGCTAAGTATAGTAAGTAGCTCGGGTATACATTTGTTCGGCATACTACAGAACAGACAGAAACCCAGACTATTTGACAGTTTTAAAGAACTACTCCGTGTATTTGATACAAATTGTACGGCTTTTACTATTATTTCAAATGTTATAGTTCTAAAATGTCACTAAAATAAAATGAAAGTGTAAAATGTATTCCTACGAATGTATTTAATTCGGGAAGCATGGTGAGCCCAGTTGAAACCGGTCGTCTGATTTATGAACCGTAGCAGCGCCGCGGGCCGCGGACGATTATCGCTAATTATTAATTTTCCATTTCATTTCCCCGTCTCGCAGGGGACCGGCCATCGCGCACGCAACGCGACGAGGAATCGATGTCGCACAATTTATTGGGTGTTATTCCGAGCTAGCGATAACATCAACACCGCTGTACCTGAAGCCCTACAGCCCCTAAGGGCCCGGGCCCTAGGGCATACGATTCACTATACGCCGTTGCATTAAATGTCCCCGAGCGCTTGTCAACGTGTAAATGATAATGGAGGTATGAATATTATTTATGTATTCATTTATTGAATGACCAGTTATAAACGTAATGGTATCGCGAGAACATGTACATTCTGTTGTAATTATAGTTGAACCTATTATTTTACTTATAAATATATCATACCCGGCGTAAGACGAATAGTACATACTTTTAATTTGGGTTACAATAATTAATGAACAAAAATGAAAAAAAAAAAACAGCGA
This sequence comes from Papilio aristodemus, assembly GCA_016277805.2. Taxonomy (NCBI): domain Eukaryota; kingdom Metazoa; phylum Arthropoda; class Insecta; order Lepidoptera; family Papilionidae; genus Papilio; species Papilio aristodemus. The sequence goes on along the minus strand of JAABKM020000001.1, from coordinate 333,060 downwards.
CTGCATTTCCAAATTCTTGCATTTAAGATCTTGATATGTTTCAAACGGAAGCAAAAAAAAATCGTTAATCAACTATTATTTCAAACATTATCTTGCGTTATCGACGAGACATGCAATAAAGTCATAAAGGCAGTTCGTAAAGCGATAAGATAGCACACAGCCGGCGATGCTAATCGGACGATGCAAATGAGCTTGAAGTTGAGTCGGCAATTAAAGCTCACAGATTACTTCACCGATTAAAGCTGCCCACTCACGGCCTAACGCCAAAACACTAGACAACCGCCGGTCATATCCACGACCAGTTATACCCGACTCCGATTGAGACGACATCTCAATACAACTATCGCTGAACTCTTCTTGTTATCAATTAAAGTTACAGTTTGATAGTCCCACGCACCACGTATAGTTGTAGTAAATTAAAGATGATAGTATGCATAAATTAATTTACCATTCAGAGATACAAAAATATCCTCTTTGATTATTGACTTAGCTATATCGAAATGTAAATGAAGGTTTTAATACTTATAGCTGTTGACTGGACCAGTCGAAATGACACAATTAGTTAGAAAAATGTCACATCGACAATTCGCGAAACATTGTGACATTCTTCCCTATATTGGCCTACTAAGTCGCCAATTTTTTAACAGAAGCCGCCAAACACAAATATTTAGATTTTAAAACAAACAGAGTGTTAGTTAATGAAACTTGCAAGGTCATTTTAATTCCCTTTTGGTTATAAAAGTTAACGGTGAAACCTTCACCTCGATATATTAATGCACAATTTTATTTAAGAATGAATTTCACATTTGTTAAAGTTAATTCACACGTAGTACCGACCGGTAAATAATGCGAGATTGTCTCGAGTCGCCACCTCGCGGCAAAGCCGGCTCCTTTTATTGGTATTATTGCACGTTGCATGAATTGGAACATTCATAAATTCCGTTATCAAAATTTCGATGAACAATTTACTCCAATATTAAAAGATGAAGAAATATCAACCTTACTTCGCTATGATATGGTTTATATTATCTTGTATTGTTGTGCTACAGTTTTCTTACGTTGGAATGTTTTAAATGCATTAGCAAATAAAGGTAATACGATGTTTTAAGTCCGTGCTACACATGCCACAGAATATAATATTTATGTTAAAAAATGGGACCATAAAATACTTTACTTTACGCAAGGAATTTGTGATAATAGCCGCATGTTGTGTAAAAAAGCTCGTTTCGAATAAGGTCTTACTTTAATTACGTCACATGTGTTAACATGTTAGATTTGCCTTAAAAAGATAGCAACCAAAGACCATACTGCCAACCAACCGTTGAAATTAGTGGAAAATGACAATGTAGTGTCGCTGCAAAGAATATTTTTTATTAAAATAAAAGTTATTGATGTAAAAAGTACCAACAACACCAATTGTCCGACACCCATCACGATGAGACATTAAGGGAGCGGCGAAGAGCGAACGAATAAGAGATTTACTATTACTGTTCTCTCGGCGAAGTCGGCCGCCTCACTTATTTGTCACTATTAGATTTATTCTTATTATTAAAAATATTTGACGTTTCGAGCATTTCACAGCACTTCATGGTCAGAGTGAAGCGGGTGGGGACGACTGAGGTGTCTGTTGTTCCGCTACCAAAGTTGCTGGAGAAATACCTCTTATTTTCACTTATTTTGTACCCATAAGTACAATTGCATTGCATAAAATTTGTTTAATTTCAAGGTGTAATTTTCCCATAAATATAAGAAATCAATATTATACTTCAATATTTTCTTACATTCAAATTATAAAAATAAAGTTATAATTAAAATCAGAAACTCATAATAATATGTAAAAAAAGTCATGAAATAATATTCCGTATACTAGTATAAGCTGTAGAACTCATAATGAATTAGTTATAAAACGTTAAGGCTGACTTTGATATTAGGTACGTGAAAGATTTGTAGCGTGTTGGATTTTACACCTTAATAACTTGTGGCAGTTGTCAGATTTAACTGATCACTTAATCCCTTTGTGTTAGTATAGCTTCAGATTCTCCACTAATTGCTCGTTTAGAATTAATCAAAGGTAATTCTTTGGCGGCAATTGAGCGTAATATTTTAATGATTGGTAATTAATGAGCTATTTTAACGATGTCTTTTGAGCTTTAGCCTGTCACAGTATCGACTGCGATAAACTCTTCACGAATACATGGAGCTATTTATAAGGTTTTTTTTGTTCAACAAAAATATTAGTTACTGGCGTATCGTATCGTATGGTACTTGGTTTAAATAGGGTGATGATTATTAAAGAGGAAGAAAATGTTTTCATATGTGCTTTTCTAGTCGTTCGAAGTTATACACGTGTACTATTTTGTCACAGATAACCTAGATACATCGATTTCCTATTAGATTGCAGTCTGCAATGTACAGGAATAGACAAAGCAATGGTTGCGACGCGGGTCAGATTGTCGACGGATGTTATCGCAGCAGACGCGCCCCGGCTGACCGCCTGTCGAGGCTTCATAAAAGCCACTTCCTCTCGGGAGAATATTGAACACGTGTCAATTGTAACAAATCATTTTGAACGGACACATTAATTTCTCTATTTTTCTAATACTAGCTATATTTTCGAATATCTCCACCTTGTTAATCGGTTTATTTTCTCACGCATCCCAACGAAAGATGGAGGTCTTTCTATCGTGTAATTACCTCATTACAAATTGCAGCTCTATACCTTTAATAAAGGATAAGCTGATCCAGGGTCAAATAATGTAATTAAATTACCATTAAGACAAAAATGGACAGAAATGTCGACGTACACGAGCAATGTCTAATAAATTATGACGACTACTTGTAAACTGACGTAATATGTTACTAAAGATTGACAACAAATTATGGACTGAACGAATAATTCACAATTTGACGTATTCATATAACTCGATAAAATCGTCAAGTAAATCTTTGCAATGCTAATTGTCCTGAAAGATTAAGATAGATCGGTAACGATGAAAAAAGCGATGTTTAATTCACAACGATTCAAATTAAATAGTTGTCACTCGTCAACACATGTGAGGGTTAACAGTCTTAATTGTCATCCGAACAGAATACGAAGACTCACAGCGACTTCGATACAAAGTAGGCACTTTAGCATCGTATATCAATCAGTACGGATACGGTCGAGGGAGCAAACTCGAAGCATCTCCGGCGATATCCCTCAAGGATTCCGTTTGTCCGTTTTGATTGAGATATCGCGGGAACAAGTGGCGCATTGTGCGCCGCGGCTCATTGTGGCCACTATCTGAGTCACGCTTGCCCGCGGCCCTGGCGTTGCCCGGCGTGCCCCGGCAGTGCGTGCGGTGCCTTTGCTCTTGCACCTTATCTCCCGAGAAGGGATTGCAGCTTGTTTGAATATTGTCTTTAAGTATGGCCGACTGAATGGGAATAGCTTATTTTATCTTTATTGTTATTTGTTTATTGTTCATGAATACCCCACTGTTTTAGCTAGAGACTATTACTTGTAGGTATTGTAAGTGTGTTCAAATTCAAATGAAGACTCTGGCTGATCTTAAGCATTCTTTACATCGTAGTACTTCTATCAACTGATCCGTAGCATACACAGCGAAACTCAATACGCAGTACATACTGCGTGTAGATAACAAACAATCAATGGTCTCGAATCGTTTACTAAATTCACATTTCTGGGACGCGCGCGGACCAAAGGCAAGTACGTTAGTGAGTGAATGATGCGCGGCCGCTGCCCGCTGCGAGTGATGCATGACGCCGACGGGTGACGGACGGCGGGCTCGGGCTGGGGACAATGCATCAGCGCTGACGCTGCGTATCGAAGAACGGGACCGGCGGAGTAATTCAGCCGGGTCGCGGCGTGACAGCGCCCCGGCCGGTCGCACCGGTTTCCTCGCTATAGGGTTGTTACCTTAAATATTTAATTACATTTTTTCATAATCTTAATGTAAACACAGGCTCATAACGTAATGACGAATAATACACTGTTCTTGTTTGGTCTCTATCTAAATTTTTCTTTGCCTGTTTAAGCTATCATTGGTGTACCTACAAATTTGCGACATAAATTTACCTTTCTACCTTTTCTTCATTGAGTGGTGCGTGACTTGCGTCATTCAAGAGCGACACAGTTAAAGAATAAAACCATCAATTCTAAATAGACCCATTAATATTACTCTAAAAGTATATTAAGATTGTGATAGTTTTATCCTAACTTAAAACAACAAAACCGAGAGGTGTATTATAATTTACAAAAATCACCCCTCTATCACTATCAGTCGACATCGGTAGAAATTTCTCAAACGTGGCAGCCCTGCGCGGCTCACCCCAGTTTCCGTAAACATGGGCGCAACGATTGATAAATGCGCCCAGTTGATTGAGACTTTAATTCCTTAGTCCGCTATTGCCGCGTTGTGCCCCGTCGCTGCAGTCGCTTGGTGCGCTAGTGCGGGGGGGGGGGTCACTAGACACGTAATTACCGTACCGATTAGACCACGATAATGGTATCGTTTACTTAGACGATAATGTACCTGGCCCATAACTGGGCAGATTTTTCGCATAAATAAAGAAAATGGCGTTCTCATCGCGTTATACCTTCTACTGTTGGTTTTTAATCCTAAATCTCAACTACAAACTCGTAACAAGATTAAGATAAATGTATCTGATACTATTTTACTGGACCGTCGATGTCAAGATTTCGACTGCTAGGATGAGCTTCAGAATTACTTTTAATATTATCATTGGTATCCCACTATCTGTCTACAGCATGCACCAAATATCTGCCCAACGCTATAGGCCAGGGTTGGGTAGATATTCGCACGTAAGTTTCTGTCTGGTTCACCAAGAGGATCAAAGCTCTACCATGTATAAAGTGGATTAAACGGCTATTATTTTCATATCTAGTTGCTAAACGTAGGCGATAATTTAAAACGAAATATGTTATCTCCCTGTTAACGCGTACAATAAAAATGAGGCCATCACCGCAACGTTTCATAAATCTCCGGCAACGAATGTGGCAACGGGCGATTACTCCTAGTGAGCGATAAGTGAGTTAATAAATAGTTCATTGTCGAGATATCCGCGTGTTCCAGCCGCTCGATTGTTCTGCCGATGATTGATGGATGCTGCGCTGGGATTTTGACGCTGTCGTAGGCTACGGTGACCAGATTTTTAATATGTTAATTGGATTTATTTTATATCTTATTAATGACATTGTAATTTATAGCTAACGTTTGTCTTTGGTATATAAGCTGAAGGCTCTGGCAGACAGAGTTATAGGGGTCGCCTAGCTGAAAAGATTTAATACCAACAAGAAAAAATGCTAAAAATGATCATATCAAAGAGGCGATTGCAGCAATTTTAATAGCGGAACTTTGTAAGCAATTAATAAATAACAAATGAAACCGATTCTTTAATAAAACTTTAAGAAACAGATAACAAATAATCTAGTTGTAATAAAGACTAGTATTCTTTAATCGAAATGAAAAACCCAAAGACTATAGGAAGTAATTGTCCGTAAATTCTGCAAGCACATGGTTTCCAACCATACAAGTTAATACAGGGCGCGATATCTTGATACATGGCGAGTTATTGTAGTGATGTTTTTTTAAATAGAGCACCGATGTGATTAATTTGACGCCGTGGAACTTTCGGCCGATAAGTACGTGTGGCTTGTTGATAGTGAGGCAAGACATGGTCGGACAGCTTTTGTCCAACGGCCGAACAATATAATGCGAGTGTGTTACGAAATTACGACTATCAAAATACGAACGAACTTTTGATCCTTAAGCCTTCTTGGAAAAGTATGTACTTTAAAGACGTCGAATAGGTTTATCGATAATTTGATTTAATTATTCCGTTTGTTGCATTGCTAGAGATTGTACAAATGAAATAAATATTACAGGTGATTTTTGGGCCTATTTGTCAGAAATCTGGTTAGTTCTTTTATCTTAGTAATTTCCACCAATAAGTTTGCAATATATCATACAATTTTGTTAGTTTTTATTAAATATTGTTTTTCGTGGAGGAATAGTAATAATAATAGGAAATGAAAATAGTTGCCGTGACTAACACTCCAATATGCTAATACTTCACAGGCAGCCAAGACCCTTGTTATTTCAAGTAACACTCAAGTAATGACGCGTGCAACTAACACAACAAGCCGTACATGGTCATTTTACGAAGTCAAGCTACAGAACCAACATTGTTTACTTGAACTTAATGCAAGTACAGAGATATCTAGAATTAATAAAATAAATACTACTTGATACACGTGTTTTTAATTGTTATTCTAGCGGGAATTAATTATATCTTTTTTGTGATTTGATGATTTTTACAAACCATTAGTCGTCACATAAAGAAATTTCCCGCGGAACGCATGCTTGCTCTACTTATGACAACAAAGGGAGGTCCTTGTCGCTCTTATGTTGCGATCTTGACCCATTAGGTATTTATAATTATTATTAGATTAATGCATTTAATCAAATAATTGACTATTTTTAAGTAATACTCAGAAATCGAAAGTTGAATTGGTCGTTAAGATTGTTTGTTAGGTTGGCAGTCAGGAGAGTATCGTAGCGGGGATATACTGTTTGTGTGGAACACAAAGGGCTGGATATTATTAGCGTCAGTAAAATATAAACGTTTAGGCTGCGCAGTGTGTACCCCGGCTATAAACATCGAGGAGTGAACCACTTAACAGCCGCTGCGAGTGCCCGCTCTGTAAATTGCAATTATTTATGTTGGCATCGACATCTTTCAACATGAAATTATGAGATTTAATGTGACCAGTGTGCATTAAACTTTAAAAGTGTTTTAGAACTCAATAAAATCTAAAATGGCGTATTAATGTAAATTGTTTAAATAATTAATTAATTAAATTGATGAGCTGTTTTAATGAAACATTAAAACAGCTCATCTTTTGCTCTAAACTTTTCAGTTCGTTGTACGACTCAGAATTTTGATGACTCAATAATTAAAATACATATATTCCTAACAAATGAAACTGATATGATTTACAATTAAAATTACTTATAACTAAATATTGGGACGGGGTAAGAAACAATTTAATTATTCAAATTGTGTCTATTTCATAACAAAGCTGTCGCCAGCACACGGCAGCATTCACGAGAGTCGGTGCGGGCTCGCGGCAGGAATTCGACCTAGGACTTATCAGAGATCGAACGCCGCCAAAAGCTCAATTTATTGAGGTACGAGCTTTTAACTATCTTAGTGAATGTACACGGGAGTAATAGTGCCGTGGGAAATATTTGCGTCTAATATTTATAATAAAGATGTATATTATTTAGCTACTGAGGTGGCAAAATGAGCTATACATAGATTGACTTATTTTTCAAATTTTTCATCTTAAATTTAATTCTAGTTTGAAATATTCGCGAATATAAATATTAACCGATTATCATATAATAAGATTAAATTTTAACTGATCATTCATAAACTCAGAAGACTCATGTCAGCGTTCTACGTCAACTTTTCTACGTTACATGAGGATAAAATCTTACTCCAGAAACTTGTTGCTACGAGTTCGCAAATACTTTGGCCAACGACCCACAGATAGCAAGCTGAATGTTAAGAGGTTATCAGTTATTTTTATTTAATAAGCGACAAGAGTAAATTGAATTCATTATCTTTTTGATTTGGCACCGAACATAAGCCTATTATTGACTTATCCGCCTAAGTGGCTATAGACTACAAGCCCATGTTAAAAAATTGATGGGTCATTTGAACCACCAGGTGACCTATCTAGAGCGATATAAGAGCA
>JAABKM020000001.1:193659-211043 GCA_016277805.2 Papilio aristodemus | reverse complement strand
TTTTCGTTGATTGTTGTTTAACAGAGCGAAGCGAGGCGAGGCGAGGCGAGGCGAGGCGAGGCGAGGCGAGGCGAGGCAGGAAGCTTTCGTATCGAGTCTTCATTTTACACGTGTATTATCTAATGAAGCAGATTTAACAAAACAGATTTCTTAACTAGGATAACACAAGTTATACTTAAACCGCGGTGGTACATTACAAAATATTACTTTACTAAAATATTACTGAATAGTCGTAGCCTTTCATTAGGTTCACTACTATAACTCAATCGATAGCAATTACGACATTTCATCCAAACAACAATCGTATTAACAATCACCGCGCGAAATATCATAAAATACAATACGTAACATTATTGCCGGATTACGACGAATTTAATTGACGTAAATAAACAAACAAACAAACGATGAAACGGATTTGGATTGAGTGCCGACAGAGTTATCGCATCAACATTTACAAAGAGCGACGTATACTACATATATGTGGACACGGCAATCGTATGCGAGTAAATATTTTGTTAGCGAGCAAACACGCGCGACGCAACGCGTGCGAGTGGGGGTCGGATCACGGCACAGCAAATTAACAACGTTTCGATGTTATAGTCTTTTAACTAGCCCTTACTACAGTATTACATATAAAACTCAAATAATTATCACCAGCTTTTGTGTTATAAGTATTGTGATGGCTGGTGGTGTTCCTAAATTGGGTAAAAATACATGCATAAATTAATAGAAAAATAATGTTGCCAATATATAAAATGCAGCAGTAAAATGTTTCACAATGGAACAAATGGTAAGGGTTGAGCGAAATCAAATGTCAACCTAAAAAGACGCAGCGGTACACTAACCCTCCGCAATAAAGTCAATATTATAAAGACTATTTATATTCCGCGGCCGTTCGTTAATTCACTAAGTTGCGTCATAAACTGCGAGTTACGACGTCGGCGTGCGGCTTCTCATGCCGCCGCGCAATTCGGCAAAAACTCAGATAGATAGTATGCGGTCGTTTAAAAATGGCTATATCACACGAAAGTAGCAGACGATCGACGAGGATATTGTGGCCTAATGCCGATGAGTTATTGCCCTATCACATCGATGGCAAACAATTTGTAAACAGAGATCGCATGATGCATTTTATGATGAATCCATCTCCGAACTCTGTCGGTCAACACTTCGTTTTTTTTTCTTCATTTATATGTAGTTTATTCTTGCTTAACCTATCTCTTTTTCTTTTCTATCCCCGTTTTCAAATACCTTTATTGTTAAACTAGGCAATTTATAAGCTTTTTGTAAATATTCTACGGTTGACTCCATCGACTCAAACACCTGAAAAATAAGTTGATAGTAAATTTATGTAATAACTACTGTTTGATCTCGATCTCAACTTTGCCGTTTTCGTAGAAAAGAGAGATAGTAATTAATTCACCTTCGCAAACATGTCTAAAATCAGTAGACCTATGCCACTGATATAAATATAATCGCCATCTAGTGTAAAATTATTGAACTAGTTCAAAACTTACAAATGCTTTCTGCTATCTAGCGTTATATAACTACATTAATTTGAAGAGAAATATGTATTACTCTCTAGATGTCTCTATTATAAATTGGACCAAAATTAATGTAGCTGATACGCTACTTATTATAAATAATTAATATTCTATCCCAATTAGGATAGACAGGGAAAGCAACCTCTATCCTTTTTTACTAATTATTATCATTCTTAAATGTTAAACAGCCGGGAATAATAATAAAAATAAATTTATAGAGGAAACCGTTCAACCTCACTCAAAATGTTTGCATGACAAAGCTATAAATAAAAATTGATGTAAAATGTAACTACTTTAAAAGAAAATTTATTGAATTGTTGAACGCTTTCTCCACCAGAAAAAGACAGATGAATTTAGATTTACTTCCACAGTAATAAAGTCCTTTTTGTTAATAAATGTATTCTAATATACTAAAGAAAATACTAAAGAAAGGCGATGTAAGAAGTACCCGTAACCGACGAGTATGTATGCGTCGATGTATGGATGTAGATGAAGCGAGAGAGGTGTGCCAGGATCGTACCAAATGTAAATCCATAATCTCTGCCTACCCCTCTGGGTTACGGGCGTGAGCGCATATTTATTTATTTATTTAAATGTATTCTATGGTAAAAACACATTTTTTTGGTGTAATGAGAATATTGAACCTTCAAGCGTATTCTCATAACATGAATAACGTTACTAGATATCAAGTTTATAAGTTTGATGCTCCAGCAGTTTACGAACGTATTGTTAAAAACCGAAAAACTACCACTCGTTCAGTAGACATGCGATGAAAATAACTTGTAGAGTTTCAAAATACTAGATATGGCTGATACTCTTTGAAATACTTCTTATTCGTTAAAATATAATTGAAAAAAGATTGAATGTAAATAAATGTGAAAGTAACCAAAAAGTTTTCTGCTGTGTTGGTAGATAAAAATTTGAATGTCCGAACATCCAGTCTAGCCTACGCTGTGCCCCTCTTTTTATGTGTTAAAATTAAATTGTAATTTGTTCAAAAAAAAAGAACCAAAATTATCAGAAAGTATACACAATTGATAACTTACTTAATACAATAGTTGTTTATTTTCCTTAGTTGTATGTGAAATTAAAAATGATAATACTGGTCTTTGTTAAAATATTAGCTCCTAAGATCTATTCGTATTATGTGTGACTAATTTTAGCAAATATGTTTTATTTTCCGTCATACAACTCATTTATATTTCCTTTGCCCCCTCTATCCCGTTGCAACTCTACATCAACCCTCGCGTCTCTCCACCGTGTACCGCCCATTGCACACTGTGTCCGATGTCGCTGACGACGGCGGTCGCGCACGCCGCCGCCGCTGCGGGCGCGGGCGCGGGCGCAGGCAAGAAGGCTGCGCAGGTACAGCTGCAGGCCGACCTCAACAACGACGACGAATGGAATAAGTTCCTTCAGAGAGATGGACTGCTTGGTACGCTGGTTCATGCTATTAATGGTAAAGCGGGCAAACTATCGAGTTTTTGGTTGATGCCAACACCATCCGCAATGATCAGACCATCCTATTGCAGACTTTTACATCTTTTAGGTACGAGAGAGTATAGAAGGAATGGGGGCATACTATTCTTGGGGCGACCCAATAGTATATATAAACTTTCCCATCACGCCAAATTTCTGTACGGCCGTAGAACATCCCGGTCCTAGTAATTCTTTGACAATCCGAAGACACGTTTCTCATTTCAGTTTCCACGGCTTGCGGACAGCTGAGGAGCAATATCTAAAAGGATATAGGAGTACTTTATTTCTTGTGATGGATATAATTAGTTTACGTCATCATTGCTACGACGTTCGATTTCTCTAGTGGTGTTAAAGTATGAATGTAAAATTAAGATGAACAAATGTGACTGTTGCTATGAACAGTGATCGACGTGTACTCGGAGTGGTGCGGCCCGTGCCTGGGCATGGTGGGCAACCTCAAGAAGATCAAGGTCGAGCTCGGGGGAGACAACCTGCACCTCGCTGTGGTACGGCTCGTTAATTAATTCCTTTTTTGTAAGCATTAAAAAAGCAAACGACATTAAAATAATTAACAAATCTTTGAAAGCTTTCATCTAAAAAACATTGACTAATCGATTAAGTTTCAACAAATAACGCTTACGTAGTTGGATAATTAAATACATAAGAAACCTCTAAGCTTTGGAATAAAAATAAGAAAAGAAAAATGCTTACACAATCCAAATTCTGTAGACATTTTTCTTAATAAATAAAGCGCAGGGAAATGTTTTTAACAAATGCTTGCTTTAACCAATTCGAGGCGTTCTTAACGAAGTTTAACAGTGGGCCTAAAGCCGATCATTATCTATGTGAGCAACACGCCAGTAGCCTATTAAGTCGAAGCAACTTTAAAAACATTAACTTTTACATGCATTTAAACGTTTACTATATTGTTTTATGTTCTGGTCCTCTTTGGAGACAAACCTATGCTGTGAAACCATAAGTTGGACAATAATTTTTTTTTAATTATTTTAATTATTTTAACACAGTGATAAATAAAAATATTAATTTGAGTTTAAACTGCAGGCGAAGGCGGATACGATCGACTGCCTGAAGCGGTTCCGCCACCGCAGCGAGCCCACCTGGCTTTTCATAGCGGTAATGTATGACTGTTTACTGAAACAAGATTACATATGTGCACATTTTTCATTAATATTACTGCTGCTCTTTTACGGTTAACAAAAAATTGTCCTTTTAGTGGTCTGCCTCCACGAAGCTAAGTTTGATTTATAATAGTTCCAGGACTGAGACGTATTTGCGGGTTAGAATTGCGGTTAGAACCAAGAAGGTGGCCTACATATAACAAGGTTGGCCGCCGCTCGTCGTTTGGTCGATACCGTCCACATTCGTGCCATTCTACCACAACCGTACATATCCATACACTAATCTCCATGTGTCTGAGTTCTTGCATTGCAATTTAAACTTTCTGTGTTATGTAATACAGTATGTTAATATGTCATGCACGAAATACAGAGAATATTATAAAAACACTTAAACAATAATTGTAAATCGTTTACAGCCAGTTTGAGACTAAAAGTGACTGGTGACTGGTGACTGTACAGAGCTAATGAATACGCTTCTAGTTGATAAGTAAATCTACAATGTTAACTAGTTTTGCATTGACATCGATGATTGGAAGTATAAGTGGAAACAGAATTGTTTGGTAAAATGTACAATGAAAATATAAATATACAAAGGAGGTTCTATTCAGGCGGGGCAGCTGCTGAGCGTAGTGTTCGGAGCGGACGCGCCTCGCATCGCCAGGACCATAGAGGAAGAACTGCACAATGAAGAGCTGGCCAGGCGGGGGGAGCGGGAGCGGCCGCGCAGAGCGCCGCACGACCTCACGCCGACAGAACAGGTCGCACCAGTTACTGCGGATCTAACAAAAAGTCTTTTTGCTTGATGATTAAATTGATCTGCAAATGAATGATGAATGAATTTGTCTGCAAAAAGCGCCTCAACCGTCAACATCTTACGAGTCAAGAAGCTACATAACAATTGTAACTTATACTATTATACATAATGAAAGTTTAAGTTACAGTTTCATCATAATATTACACTCCGACCCATTGTAATCAGGATCTAATAAAAATTCTTAATATACACAAATGAACGTCGTGACCGGTTGTAAGCAGGAGGCAGCGGACCTGCAGGCGAGGCAAGTATTGGAGCGACGAGCGCGCGAGGCGGCGGCGCTGGCGGAGGCGCGGGCGGCGCGGCGGGAGGCTCGGGCGACGCGCCTCGAACGTCACTTCGCCGACGTCTGCGCCGCGCTGCTCATGCCGCACGCACAGAAACACCTTAGGAAGGTGGCCGAGGCACTCGAGCCATTTGGTCAGTCTATCCGACATCAACTCATAGTATTTTTAGTCTTTAGTGATCTCCAAGTAATAGAAATCAATAATTAAACGATATTAATAGATAAAGGTTAATCAAACTATCGGTGGCAGGTATATCGGTAGCTGATAAATGCCCTCTAGTGCTGAGCAAGGAAGGCGCGAGAGTCCTCGCGGCGGAGGAGAAAGAGATGGGCTCGCCTGGCACGGCCGCCGCGCTGGTCGAGCGACCAGCGCTCGCACTGCTGCTGAAGAAACTGCCGGACAAGGAAGGCGATGTTATCGGTAAGTAAACGAAAATAGTAGTAGTAAGCTCGATTACACTATATACAAAATATTAGCTCCTTAATAATGATCACCAGAGCTGGCACGCCGTGCTCTTTATGGCGACGGTACGGAGCAGGCAGAGGAGGCGCAGAAAAAATTCCTGTCGCAGGAGCTGCAGGCAGACGGCGTGCCCGGCCTGTACGTGCCCAGGGACCGCCATCAGCGCGCCGCCGTGCTAGACTTGCTGTTCCCGAAGGTAAGCTCAGCTTTCTGACTTCTGTACCCGAATCGTGTCTCTATAGAACATTACTAATACCATTTGTCGGTGTGACCCTATTCAACTGATGTTGCCATATACATAGATTTAATTGTAGTGCGCACTCAGGACGGAATTAAAATGTCACAATTAAGGACCTGCTCAACACCACAAGATGAGCTATAAGTTCGCCTTTGAGGAAAGGCAAAGTATATGAAAGTAAAGGCCACAATCTGACCATAATTTTTCTATTTGTTGCAGATGGTAGGGGCGGTTGTAGAGCCGCCCGTGCCTGCCGAGCCGCCGCACCTGGCGCTGGTGTTCGGGGCGTGGCAGCGGCGCGCAGTACTGGGTGCGGCGCAGCGCTGCACCCCTCTCGTGCTACGCTACGGGTTCTTTGCCGACGCCAACGTGCAAGAGCCCAAGTTGCTCTGCAAGACTATAGAACAGTATGAGGGGCGAATAGAGAAGGACTAGTGAGGGTCATTTATATTACTGGCAAGAGAAGATAACAGGGTTACTCATAGATTCAAACATGTATGCAGCATGGATTATAAAAGGCATGGGCAAGGCAGGCAGTGTGGATTTACCATGGATTATAAAAGGAAGGACGAGACAATATTATTACTATCACACTATTTTATCCCATAGAATATTTTGTGTACTAAAACTTGTCTTTTTTTTTACTAACAAATAATTAATAAAATCGTAGCTGTGAGACCATCGTGTTAATGGTAGCAGTGGGTGTGGCGGACCCCTTGCTGGCCGACCCAGACGTTACAATACCGGACGGGCCTCCCCCGGACCTGATGACCCTGGGCCCGCTGCACGTCAGCGCCGACACCGTGCTCGGCGAGTTGGAGTGCGCGCGCTACTTTCCGCCCGGCTACAGCCAACCAGAGGCCAAGCCCAAAACCAAAGCCAAGAAGAAGAAAAAGGTAAGACGTAACATATGAAGAAACAAAATATTTCTTAAAACATTTTCTTATTTCTCCACTTGTGAACACTGCTTCTTTTGAGCTACAAGAACTCACATGATATAAAACTTACTAAAGATACGAATGATTTATATTTTGGTTATTTAATACAAAATAATCTTATTTCAGAAGCGTCAAGAGGCGAAAGATGAAGACGACAGTAGAGATACGGCTCCGGAGACGGCAGAAGATGGTGAAGCGAATGTAGAAGACGAGGGTAGCAGGGATGTTGATGATGGAGAAGGCGATGGAGAAGGAGATGACGCAGAAGGGGATGAAGCAGAGGAAGGGGATGAAACTTTGGTCGCGGACAAAGCAACTTCTCCACCTCCGGTCGCTGTTTAAATCGTGTTTCTATGTTCGAGAAAAAAAATAGATAACAGTAGCTATGATAATGGCATAAAACCATCGGCAACTCTCGTCTGACGGATTCTATAATATAGCTGTTTTGCATACGGTCCTACATAATGTGACTTCCATCATTTCAACCACCTTATTACGATATCTATATATTTAATGATTATACAGCATCCTTGCCAATGAAAAAGATTTTTTTATTATTTTTGGTCTTGAAGAATATTTCTTACTTTAACTACTATTTAGACTATACTAAGCAGAGACGTATGTATGTAATTTATAGGTAACCGCTGAAAGCGGAAACAATGGACTTGTATTGATTTATTTTTTTTCAATTAATTTTAAATCAAACGTAGTTATGCTTAATGAATGCTCTAATTTTAGACACACTATTGAAAATCATGTTGAAGGTACTTTCACGACTTCGCGAAACTTCATGTTTCATTGAAAAAATATCAGTTTCATCTATTGAAAATATATGTGTTGTTAAAAATGTTGGCGTTTAAATATGAACCATCCTTTGTTTTATGTATTAATTTTTTTGTGGCAAGCTTTTATTACGTGCATCAATGCGGTAATTCTAAATCAATACTTGGGGTCCTTCTATAAAAAAGCGTTCTCCCTCCGTAAAGGCCGGCCTCTTATGCAGTTCATAGGCGGCGGTAAACACATAACCCCAGGCGACCTGTTGCCTGTTTTACACTTTTTCTATCTAATAAAAGAGGTATGTTATCGCATGCCACGCAATCAAAACAAACCAAACTACAAAACGTATCTACTAATAGCAACAACTCCGACGAGACCTCAAGCGGCGCGCCGAGACAACTCTCACTACCGCGATGTAATATTGTATTAACTTGTCACAGCGCCATCTATTAGCTGGGAGTTAAAACGGCGCCAACACTGTATATATAGAGAACTTATACCAAAAAAGGGTTATTTTTAAGAAATGAAATATTCAAGAAAATATTCTAAAATTTGTATTTTGTTTATTTATAAATAGTCAATTAATATAATATAGATTTAACAATAAAATAAAACGTGTAACGACTTAGAGCGAGGGGGCGGCGGAGGGCGGGCGGCGGGGGCGGGGCCTGCCCTCACACCACCGAGTCTTTGCGGTTCCTGCAACACACGACGTCAACGTCACTTCATTGATGTAAGTAGCAATCATTACAAGGCCTCCAATACGAAAGAAGTCTAATGAATATAATGGAAAAAACAATCTGTATGGTCATCAACATCGGCATGTCGGCGTAGCGAAGTTAGTGGTGAGCGGTGAGTTGTGAGCGGTGAGTGGTGAGCGGTGAGTGGTGAGTTGTGAGCGGTGAGTGGTGAGCGGTGAGCGGTGAGCGGTGAGTGATGAGCGGTGAGCGGTGAGTGGTGAGTGATGAGCGGTGAGCGGTGAGTGGTGCGCGCTCACCATATGTAATGGTTGTCGTGGTGCGGCGCACGCATGACGCCCACGCCGCCGCCCAGCCGCCGGTAGTTCATGGCGCCGCACAGCCGCCACTGGTTCGACTCCGGGTCGAACACCTGCAGCAACACGTCATTCGTAAACATCGACTTGATCTGTTTTAGTGCGAGACATTAGTATCAGCGATACGTCACCTCTATGGACTTGAGGTACGCGGTGCCGTCGAAGCCGCCGACGGCGTACAGCTGCCCGTTGACGACGGCGAGGCCGACGCCGCTGCGCCGCGACGTCATCGCCACCACCGGCGACCACGTGTCCGTCGCCGGCTCGTACCTGCGCAGTCATCGCGTCACGTCATCAGGACGACAAAGGTAGCGGTGGACTTTGGCTCAAGTATTATAGTGCAGTGTATTTACCGACCTCTCGGCGGAGGACAGCTCGGTGCAGTCGTCCCGGCCGCCGACGGCGTAGATCTGTCCGTCGTACACGGCGCAGCCGAGGTGCTTGCGGCGCGTGGACATGGGCGCGACGGGCGTCCACTTGTTGGCGCGCGGCTCGTAGCGCTCCACGGAGTTGAGCGGCGCCTGCCCGTCCGACCCGCCCACCGCGTACAGGTGCCCGCCCAGCACCGCCACCGCCACGCCCAGCCGCCGCGTCGTCATCGACGCGACCTTGACGATACCATCACATGCCATAAACTATGAATAGATGCACCAGCCTCGCCTACTTATATTTTACGCTATCAATTAAATACGTTTTAAATGACTTTTTCGGAATCATTTGTCTCATGATCTGAGCATCTGTCTTGTTCACTAAACGAGACGCAATACTATGTTTAAAAATGACTAGTAACTTTGTTAATAGTCAGCGGCTCACCTTGGTCCACCGGTTCTCCTTGGGGTCGTAGCGCTCGACATGGTTGAGGCACTGCACGCCGTCCTGCCCGCCCACCGCGTACAGCGCGCCGTCCAGCACGGCCACGCCCACCGACGTGCGACACGACGACGTCGGCGCCACCGCGCCGCACCACTTGCATCACACGAATACACTTACATATTGACAGTGCTGACACATGCCGCGCAAACAATGGTCCTTCGGACCGGATCAGCGTACAGCTTGGTGTTGTTAAATCTTCACCTATATATAGTATTCCTGTATACCTGGTTAGTCTGCGGGTCGTACCGCTCGATGCTGTTGAGGTAGCTCTGTCCGTCGTGTCCACCGACCGCGTACAGCAGCTCGTGCAGCACGGCCACGCCCACGCCGCAGCGGCGCTTGGACATCGGCGCCACCATCTTCCACTCGGCGCTTTGCGGGTCGAACCGCTCGACCGAGGCTATCGCATCGCCCGAACACCATCCGCCCACCGCGAACAGGACCTCGCCTGGGAACACATTACATACAGAGTTAGACAATACAAACGAAAGTGTGAAGAGTAGACAATATTGCTTCATCGCTTAGTATAAAAATCGCCATTTAATCGTCTGTTTGTTGTAAGATCGTGATCAATACATATGGTAAATAAGTGTTTGTATTTATTGACCTCGTCTACTGGGCTTCCTCGGCCGTGTCCTGGGTCCCTGCATCAGCGGGCGCTCCTGTGGCAGCAGCAGGTAGTTCTTGGCCTCGTCGAGGAGGTCGCGGCAGGCGTCGTCAGAGCGGATCAGCAGCTCCGAGGACACCGTGCCCACCAGGAACTTGGGACTCAATAAGGGCAAGCGCACATGCTGCAACACCTGAAATGCAAATTTTACAGTAATTATTTAGTAGCGTTTAGTTGGTGCTTACGGCGGTTTTTTTCTATTTTGGAGCAATACAACCCAGATTGTAACTGAATTATTCACCAAATTAAGAGAGGTCCATCACCATTAGCTCGCGCCAATTTTTTCTTTACTATTTGCATAGAAGACATCGAAAATCCAGAGTGTCATCTTACTGGTAATTAATTAGACCTAATACTAAACCGAGAGAATTGTTTTTATTCTAGTAGTAAGCAGACAAACAAGCGGTACACCTGATGCCATTATTTAATATTGTACGCAGTCGACCTGTGCTAAGTGCTGCCGCCTCTCAGCCACGTTGTACTTGACCCAGGACATGACGGCCTGGAAGGTCTGCTCCTCGGACCGCACGTTCAGCTCGTCCGAGGACACGATGTCGATCAGCTGCGCCGCCGGCAGCAGCAGGAACTCTTCACTTTCCATCACCTGGATAAAAATTCCATCAATTATTATACTAAAATAAAAGTGGAAAAGTTTCGGCTGGAGTTTCCAATATACAAAAAAGCAAGCAGACATACTCTTGACGAAACAATAAGAGATTACTTGAAATAAAATGAACATAAATATGGTTTAAAAAGAAGGAAGTAAATGAAAAAATGACTCATCTAATGTTGTGACTACACTCAATACCATCACGAGCAATGTGTCGCCAACCTTGTTGTTGCAGAGAAGAGAAAGATGGTAAGAATTGTGTTCTCTGGGGGGCAGGAGTCACAAACCTCTGGGAAGTTCTGTTGTGTGAACTTGTCGGCGATGCGCAGCAGCTCCCGGCAGGAATGCGTGTCGGCGAAGGCACGAATGCCGAGGCAGTTGGAGCAGTCGAGCTGCCGCTTGAGGAACTCGCAGCACACGTCCTGGATCTCCTGCAGCTGCAGCAGGCAAGCCGCGGGCAGCAGCGCCTACGACAAAGTACAACCTTCTAATAGTTTTAATAAATCAAACATTGGTCGGAGACTATTTCTCTCAATTATTATCAAATATTTTAGTGGTTATGGTATACGGCGTCTGTTTCTACCTGTACATGGTACTATCGTTAGACTGCTTTCAATGCCTCGAAATTTTTACGGAACTTTTGCCTTCAATATAAAGGTGTTGGCATCTTCCAAAGCGTGGCAAGGACAAAGTACAACAATGTCGCAGTGTGACCCACGTCAAGTTGAACTTTGTTAATCCAACCTAAGCTTGCAAAGCCTATGATCTGTAGTGTGAGAGGAGAGCGTAGTAGCCGCTGCCGCTGTACCTGTACGTTGCTCTCCTCGACCACGATGTGCGCGGTGTAGCAGAACTCCACGAGCTGCTCCATGGCCTGCTCGTCCACGTCGCGGATGGTCACCTCGGTGGCGCGTGACTCCGCCAGCTCGCCCGTGAACATAGCGCGGAAGTACGGGCTGCACGCTGACAGTATCACTCTGTACATACACATGCAAATAACTACTTTTATATTTGCAGAACCGGCAGCAGCCAGCAGCATCAATCTCCAGTTTCTATGTACAATATATTGTATACAAACAAGTGTATCATCTTAGCTTTCTCCTGTGAGCTGCGAAGACTTGATGCTAGTGCTTATTATTTATTTTTAAATATGATAAGACACTTATCGCTAAATGAGAGATAAGGATTATCTGTAGCATCACCAAGCAGGCGAAACCAAGGGCAGTGCCCTCACGGGATAATGGTATAGAGTAGAAGTATTCAGAAGCACCTTACATATTTCGTTGTGTGAGGACTCTTCCAATCCCATCTTTTGTTCTCCATTTACTCGTCAGTATAACAATAGAACAGTTGGCGAAACAGCTGTTATGAATGTTAATATGGTAATTAAAAAGAAAAAATATATATTTTATGAAATACTTATATTTTATATTTATATTGGTACAAATGTAAATGAGACGTAATCTAACTAATGCGGTCGATCATCAGACGTACCATCAATACACTGCAGCAATAAAATGTGACTAAGACAGTATTAGGCTTAGATAGACCAAAATCAAGAATAAAGTTTCACAAAGAACAAAGAAAGCTACAAGTAAAAAACAAATGTAACCACAGATTGCCAGACCTGTGTGCGAACAACTTTCTGTTGGCGACATTGAGCACGACGTCGCAGAGCTCGCGGTGGCGGCGCAGCGCCGACAGCTCGCCGAGGATGGCGCGCGGGTGCTTCTCCGACGTGTGCGACAGCCGCGCGCCGCCGCCCGGCGACCCGCCCTCCCCCATCCTGGCAATAATTAGATATTGTTATTTTGTTGCTTTCTGGATAACCTCTTTGTACTTTGTCCTGTTACTGTAAGTGTACAGTAGAGCAGTAGTATATTGTAGAGTTTATGGCAAATGATAAGTGCTTTAGGCTTCTTCTCTGTCTCCTCTCCTTTTACTATTAAAGCATGATGATGCATAATATTAACATATTAATTCCTTTGGTTGCAGTACAGATTTTTGAAAATGTTTTTGAATTGTTGAATTTGATGATATAATGAGATAATATTAACTCTTTAATTGATGACATAACTTGACCTATATTTCTTATGAGACATAAAAGTTTAGGACCTAATAACTATAATGGATTAAAAAAAATACTTAAGAAACCTTGACCTGGCTTAGTATCTATGCCACTAGGTAAAGGCCTAAATATTTTTTTTAAACACAGTTGCTTGGCCATAGTGTAAGTGAATCTGACAGATCAAACCTGATAAATTAAACATAAAATTTTTGTAGCCAGAACAGTGGAAAGTCCAGTTTGAAATAATGAATGAAACATATGAAATAAATGACACTGTATTAAGTATTCTGTATCATATATATTATGATTTAGTAGTCAGCGTTTGGTTATCTTCCACTTACAATAACAAACATGGTTTAACAGGATGTTACATTCACTAGTGGTAGCATAACAACTGCCAACACATCTTTTGTCATACCATAACACACTGTGACTGAACTGTATAAAGTTTGTATAGCAAGCCTTATTTTTAAAAAAATTTAAATATTTTTCATTCTACCCATCTGGGTTAATTAATATGAATTTAAACTTGATCTACAGCCAGTTTATGATGGCATGAAGACAAAGTGATACACATGCCATATGTCATGTCCATCATAGAACCACTACACCATCATTTAAAAAGGAATGTATTTATTTTATTTTTATTGTATTTTTAAATTTTACATTTATTGTTTCTCTTCCCTAGAAACTTGCAAATTCCAACACACAATTTTCTATTAAATTTTACTTATGTTATGTTGGAAATTTGCAGATGCATGTTTTCCCTTTTTCCTCACAACTAGGACTTCTGTTATCTTCTAATACCCTATGTAATGACTACAACCGTTCACATATAAAACAAACATACTAAACATACATAGATAACTTAATTATAATAAACTAGGTTTGAGTAAGTGTTAATGAGTAAAATTATTTAAGACAATGATTTGCTTTTGTGTAAAGTAAAATTAAATTAAAGGGAAAAAGCATATACAAACCGTGAAGTAACAACGATTGCCTATATCGCGGTAAGACTGGTATTGCTCAAGCAATTGCACAACTTGTGTGCCATCAAGTCTCACTTGTGCCAACTAAACTAGAAATGTTCTTACCTCTTGTGTCCACGCGAGTTACCCAGCTGCAACCGCAGCGGGGGCGAAGCCCAACCCCACACGGAGTCAATCTACGACCAAGCATTCACCATCAACAAGATGAACCAGAAAATAAAAACACAATATGTAAATCGTTAACATAACAATTATCACTCGTGCTATTAAAACAACAACGTAAGAGGAATGTTGAAATGATGTAGAGGAGGTCACACATTTCGAGGTAAAATGCAATGTTTGTTACACTCGATAATATATGTATGCTAATGTCACTGTACCCTGCCCTCTCTTACCTTTAACAATTAATATGTACAACACGACAAAAAGCGTCCTCAAAGGAGCGCGAAATTATTATTTGGCGTCCTGAGGTTAAATGCGAAATTGTTAAACATACATCGATTTTTTAAACACTAAAAATTTTATGTTTACTGTTACACTGGTTTAGACATCATACAATACTTGACTACTTTTTAACAGGTCCAATGAGAAATTTGGATAATAAAATGACGTTATGAAACATAGTTCATTTTTAAAATAAATTAATTTACTATATCGAGAACAAATTAATAATCTTAAGATTCAAAGAACTTTTGTAATAGTTTTCACTAAATGATTTATTTTATTTAATTAAGATAAGTAATATTAAGATTCTGAACGGACCTTCGAATCAAGGCAAATGTCATTAAGCCGTGTTGCTATTTAGCGTTTAAAAATGTTGAACAAAATATTGGAAACATGACGCTGTCTCATCGATACGCCATTGGCTATTCTATACCAGAAAATTTTTAAATAAATGTTTTTGTTTTTAATTTTATCTGAAACTAAACCGTGTGAATTCAAATGTTAGCTTGTTAAGATTGTGGGATTGTTTAAAATTGGCAAACCCAAATCTGTCAATTTGACAGTGTCTCATCGTATTCCGTCATATGTTGGGGATTGACAAATAGTAAATTGTGTACAAATAAAATGTCCTTATCGCTCTTACTAGAAAAATACGACGTGTCCAGTGAAGAAGGTCTTCAAAAGGCCTTAAATGAAATCGAAAAAGAGGAGGTCTGACAATCATTTTTTTTTAATAACCGGCAATTTTTTTTTAATTCCTGTACAACGATGAGTGACGTTGATTGACTTATGTTGTATACTTCTTATTCAATTACAATTAACTTGTGGAATGCTTCATTCCATATAAATGTATAGTTTATAAAGACAATAAATATAACAATGACCACACACACACACACTGAGTATGAACCAAACAAGTAAAGCACTATATGCTTGCCAGCGATGGGCTGCAAGTAATAAATCTAACTTTAAGGCAAATAAATTAAAGATAGAAATGTCTTTGAAATAAAAAAAACAGTGGTTTGTACATTTTTCTTCTACATTTTTCCTTAAGATATTTTCAAAAACTACCATTTTCTGTTATATTAGGTACTTCTCCAACACTAGTTTCAAATTATCAAATGATGTTTTTAATTGAAGAAACATAATTACAGGCAGATGTCAACGAAGCCTTATCCAATGCACTTTCTCGGTCCTGTACTCTTGAAGGTAGATTACGAACTGCTAGCCAAGCATACACTAAGCTAGGGGAAGTAAAGAATGATGCTCAGTCAGCGGCCGAAATGGTGGAGAAGACCGCAGCCCTAGCTCAGGATGTTAGTGCTAAAGTACGACAGTTGGATCTTGCAAGAGTAAGTTTATATATTACTTTGAATCTCTCTTATAGTCTTTGATAAAACAAATGGAATCTATAATCACTTAATGTGACAATAATTGAAACACTTATTAACTGTTAACACTGGTCAACTCCTTGGTGTCAAAACATCTGAACCTAAATGGGTATGCGTACATTGACCATACACAAACCATACATTAAAACCAGTTAATTTTTCAGTGTCGAGTAGCGGAATGCCAGCGTCGCGTCCATGACCTGATCGACCTCCAGCTGTGCAGCGCGGGTGTTGAAGCCGCTATTAAAGCACACGACTATGAGACTGGTCAGTATATGCTTATATTTTATACTTGTATTTGATTTTCATGCATTTGCTTTAGTTTGACTTCTTAAATTGAGCCTTTCTTTAAGTCCAACAATGTCCGTTAAACTTCGTTCACTGTTTGTTTGACGTGGTCAGGAGCGCGTCACGTGGCGCGGTTCCTGAGCATGGAGCCGGGCTCGGTGGCCGCGGCCCGCGCGCGCGGCGCCCCCGACCCGCGCAGCGACATGGAGCGCGCCGCCAACACGCTGCGAGACCATCTCGTACGCAAGTATGTAGGCCACCGACAAAATATGCACGGGCTATTTACGTATACGTTATGTTTTTGCCGTTGAATGTTCAGATTTGAGGAAGCGGCGCGGAAGGAGGACGACGTGGCCGTGGAGCGGCTGTACAAGCTGTTCCCTCAGATTGGCCGCACGGAGGAGGGCGTTGACCTGCTCGCCAAGTACCTCGCGACGCAAGTATGCTCGCAATGCTTTTAAATCGGTTTAATAGGAATATTAAAAATCTAACAGATAGTGCTTTAACTCATTGCTAATAGATGTCGCTGTGTCGAGGTAATATAATGTTGCATCGCGGTGGTGAGAGTTGTACCTCGCCACACAATATAGGCGCGCCGCTTGCGGTCGTGTCGGAGTTGTTATTGCTGCTATTAGTAAAAACGTTTTGTAGTTTATTTTGTTTTGATTGCGTAGAAAGCATACACTTAGTAAAATAACTATCATTCTTTTTCTCTAGTCAATGTCATGTACTGTAAAATAAAAATGATAAACTATGATTTTTTTTAGACGGAATCCAAGATCCGTAAGGCGTGTGCGCTGGAAGGCGCCGAAGGCGGTGCGGGGGACGCCGGCGCGGCGCACGCGGACGCCATGACGCGCGTGCTGGAGGCGGGCGCGGCGGCGGTTCAGCGCGCGCGCTCCCTGCTGGCGCCTGCGCACGCCCAGCTACCGCGCGCGCTTCGACACCTACAGCCAGTGGTCGGCATACTACCTTCTTCACTTGATTCTCTCTCACGTTTGCTCTTACATTTTATTGGATTCATTGCATAAATGGACAAATCTACAAAACATCGGTCTAAAATATTTACACGTCGAAAATTCGATCATTGTCATTATTCCGTCCCCTGATCCATGCCTCTTGTCACACACGAATCGAATCATTTATTATATAATTCAGCGTTTACTTCACATAGTGAGATCTAACGCACTGAAACACTTGAAGAATCCTTATAATCCATTGTCTGTGTGCGCAGATCTGCGCAGGCGCACGGCGCGTGTTCGTGTCGCTGGCGGGCGCGCGCGGGCTGCGGGCGGGCGCGCCCCCCGCCGCCGCCGCCG
>JAABKM020000001.1:125203-153265 GCA_016277805.2 Papilio aristodemus | reverse complement strand
AATTTTTTTTGACTAATACGTTGCCTCGTGTATTTGCATTTTAGATTTATAAAATACTACTTACTGTATATTTAGAAAAGCATACTGTTTAATAACATTTGTTTGTTTGTTTGTTTAACTTGATAAAATTATTATCGTTGTAAAATATTTCTTTGTCAACAAATATATGTCGACAATAAAAATAGTTGTGTATTTTTATCGCTGCCTAGATTTTAAGCGCACGAACGCGTGATGATGTAATTAATAAAGAGGTTAAGTGCAGCCGGTTGTTTGATTGGGGCAGGGCATGTGGGAGGCGCAGGGGGCGCAGGGGGCGCAGGGGGAGGAGCTGGCCGCCGACCTGCAGCACGTCGCCGCGCAGCTGCAGCGTCTGCGGGACCTCCTCGCTGTGCGTGCCGCTTTATACTGTAAACGTATCACCTCTTCTGGTGACGTCACTGTCGAGGGAACCGACGATGTATCAGCACTATCAGTGACTGTCGCAGAGAGGATACCGACAGCACATATAAACTATTCTGTGATGACGATTCTTCTGTAGGGAGTCGAAAGATAAAACTTATCTTTTACAGTAGGTGTTGGCAAACGGGTAAGCGATTTAGTGTTACACATAAGCATTCGCAACAAGTAGAACAGTTGTAACAACATTGCTGCCTTTTATGTGGGTCCAAGGGTGGCGGGGTTATGGGAAGTAATATTATTGGTTGAAAGATGTAACTGTCTCTCTGTTTGTTTCATCTCAATATCTTGTTTGTTCAGCAGTGCGAGTGCGTTTGCGGGCTGAAAGAAGAAAATATTAAATTATGTAAAAGGAACGAGGATTTGGAGGTGAGTACTACATTTACAAAAGATTTTAACGTTAAAATTAACGTTAAGTTACTTAACTTCGAATAATTCTGTTACATGAACTCCCTACAGCTTCTGCGTTTTGTGTTGTATTCAAGTATATTATATAATCTCCAGGCACAGGGCAGAGAGCTGCGGAGACGAGTGGAGGAGTTGGAGGCGGCGCTGCAGGAGGAGACCAACGAGAAGCTGCAGCGCGAGCGGCGGCTGGACGTCAAGGACCAAGAGGTATGTTTGCGGCCATGTTTAACAAGAGTTCGTGCGACTGTCTCAATATGTTATTTTCGACGTCTTATTTGAGTTAAAGTACGGGCAAAATTATAGAAATTTTGAATTTTTAAGATTATGATTAACTTTTGATTTCCTCACTAAATAAAATAAAAAATCCAGTACATGGGTTGAAAATGTTTTCACAAGCCATGTATTTTCCAGTGCCGACACATGTCGCAGCAGGTCGCCGTGCTGGAGCGGAGCTGCAGGGACCAAGCCGCCACCTGCGACTCCCTCACACGCCAGCTGCAACACTGTCAAAGTTTGTCCATTCACCTGGCATATAACAAATTTTTCAATAAGTGCACACATTGTTGTTCACAAAGGAAACAGAACCTCGTTTCTTTCTTCAACGGTTATAGTTTCCGGAAGAACGAGCATTATTGATGTGTATTTATGATAGTGGCAATTCGACCATTTGTGCCGTTTCATTTCAGCGTTGCTAGAAACGAAGAACGCCGAGGTGGAGCAGCTGCAGCGGCAGAGCGAGTCGCGGGAGAGATCAGCGAGCGAGCTGAGAGAGCAGCTCAGCGAGGCGCAGCTCGTCGCTGAACAAGTGAGTCCTGCTGATGGTAACAAGGAGTGACTACAGCTGCAGTGGCAGAGCTAGCTGTATAATTAGTATGTAAATTGTTCGTCTGCAGGGGAGCGAGGTGCGGGAAGAGGTGCGTGTGTTATCGCGCGCGGTGTGCGCGTGGCGCGCGCAGCTGGCGGCCTGCCAGCAGCGCATGCGAGGCCTGGAGCTCGAGCTGCAGCAGGCGCGCGAGTACTGCGACCACCTCGCGCATCACTACCGGTACCTGATATATTATTTCTTCGTTTTGAATGACATTGAAATTCGTCCCGAATTTCACTATAATTTAACCATTTGAAAAGATAATTTAATATTGTTAATTGTGTACTCGAAAAAGTATACTTGTCTTCCTTCGTCAGGGAGAAAGAGCGCAGTGCATTGCAGCTGCAGAGTGAGCTGGAGGAAGCGCACAGTCGCGGCGCGCAGCTGTGCGGCGACACGCGCGCGCTGGTGGCCGGCCTGCGGTGCTGGCTGCGCCGGCACAGGGACCGCATACGGTATGCCAGGCACACTACTCGTTGCGCCTGTAGTGTGAACTTGACAAGCAGTACCTGATTACAAAAAGCAATTATCCAGTTTTGGAATAAGATAATATTAGACTTTTTGCATAATATAAGAGATTTGTAATCGATCTCTCTCTATAGGGATAACTGACAAGCTATGAAGGTATAAATAATAAACTATTTATTAGGCTATATAAGTTATTGTTATTATTCTACGTAAGAATCGAGTAAGATGTCTTACAGTGTTCAAAGTACCAAGCGAAATATTTTTCTTAACTTCCCATTGGTAAGTTAGGATTCGTCATTATTTTTCAGCGAACAAGAGGATAAAATAAACGAACAAGACGAACTGATCCGTAGACTGCAGCTGTCCTCGCCGCGGGCACCGACAAGTGCCGAGGACAACCAGCCCTGCTGCTCCGCCTGCCTACCCTCCGAGGAGCCACGACGGGAAGATAACGCCTCGGGGCGAGCGAGTGAGATGGCCAACTGCAGTAAATGTGTTCTCCTACGACAAACGAGCAGCGATAGAGATAGTGGTAATGAAGTACATCACCATTCCAAGTTTTGCCGGGCGGAAGAAGGGAGAGGTACTGAGAGGGAACGTACGAGCGGGAGCGAGATAACAAGCCGCTCGTCCCCTCCGAAGCCTCCAAGAAGAATTTTAAGGAAAAAGCGACCACCGTCCCTCCCTGAAGTAAGTAGACATTGTATGTTTTGTAACTATTTCTATTAAAAAAAAGTTCCGTTCATAGTCATAATGTATGCATACATATTTATTTCTAAAATGTCTAATTAATATTTAATACTGAATTGCAGTGCAGTTGGACGCGCTGCGAGGTGGCGGTGCAGCGGCCAGTGCGCTGCGACGGGGCCACGGACTGCAGCAGCGCGCAGTACGGTCAGCGCGCGCCGCAGCCGGCGGGCTCGCCGCGCGCTGCCTGTGACTGCTGCTCAGCGCCGGGTCGCAATGTACGTACTGTGTCCCGCCCTATCACTTTTTTTTTATTACGGTAAGCAAGCTGACGGTAATTTTACAGAACGCGCCAGTGAACATTTTAAAGTAAGATAATAGAGCATTAATTATGGAAAGATATTTTGTTGTTCAGTTGTATAATTGAAAATAGCATTTTATATCTGCTGCAGGTGCGGTCTTCTCAAAATATATCAATACTTTAGTGGTAGTTGTAAATAAGTTGATTGCAGCGGAAGGTGTCGGCCACCGAGGAGCTGCTGGAGCGAGTGGAGGGGGCGCAGCACGCGCTGCACGCGGCGCACGCGCGGTGGCTCTCGCGCACGGACACCTCGCGGCAGCCGCACTCCCGCAAACACTGACGCCGCCAAACGGAGCGCGTCACCCAACATGCTGCGTGTACTGCGTCACATGATGTGTGGTCTGCTGAGGAAGCAGTTGAACTATTCGTGGTTCTTTGGGACTTCAATACGGGTACAAGCTTAGATAAGTACTAACAATTCATCGAATAAAGTTGCCAAATGCAAATAACGGTTAGCGACCACAGAGTGTAATAAGACTGGAACGGACGCATATTATCATAATCTGCTGTATCGTTTTAAACATCGACAACTATTACGATGACCGAGAGCGATGCCGACACGACTCGATGACGTCACATTTTATTTTATGAATGGTATTGGCTCTGATATTATAATATATAGGTACTCGGTGACATTCAGAAGATTACGAGATACAAATGTATTTAATTTTCAATTTTACTCACATCTGCTTTTCTTACGGCGTTGCTCTCTGCAAACGACGGCTTTCATAGCGGCGGTAGTATTTCGCTACTGAATATCTGTTTGATTCTGTTCCGAGCTCATTTCAGGTCGTGACGACACCAAAGTGGTTATACAAACACTTCCTAACTATAATTAAAGCGACGTACGCAACATAGTCGCTCTTCGATACAGTTGGAATAAGTTTCGAGGCACCAACGATCATAAGACGTCGACGCAGGTTGTAGGTTGCAGGCTGTATTTTATCTTGTTTACAGTATTGTTTGCTAGTCGTAATTTATTTATAAATAAATATTGTACAAGTTTTTTTGTTTTAAATATACATTGTTTATAAATCTGTAATTTTATTTGGATCTATTCCTGTAATTAATTCAGTGCTTTCAGCAGTCGACCTTGAGTTGTATTGAAACACTATCTGTACGCGTTGCTGCGTATGAATAAAAAAAAATGTGTTCTGAAGGAATGATAGCGGAACGTCTGGAGCTGAGGAACGATTTAAGGACGAAGTAATAAAATACACTTGGCGTATAATAATTGTATTCACAATACATAAAAAAATCACAACACAAAATACTTTTTTTTTTACAAATTTGCTAATTTATTTACAATTTTCACTATCTAACTATCGTAAAGCTGATCCAGTCGATGATCGTGTCTCGGTTTGGGCAATCACTAGGAGCATTTATTTCTAGCTGCGCAACGGGAGCGACAGAGACAGTTTATTGAGCTACAGAAGGAGTGTGACTGAACCTGACAGAGTAAAGAGTAATCCTAAACGATGTGTTCGTGACATCACGTGAGGTTATCTTAAGTTTTGATACTTAAATACTTTCCGATAAAATTATAGTAATTATTGTCTCTTACGATACATTCATTTCATGGCAAAAATTAATAATTTCCACATCTTTTTACAAATAAATAGATACAGTTGTGTCTTTCTCTATTAAAACTTTTAACGGCTCGACTGCGTATTTAGAATCATATGTAAAATTTTAGTCCTTCGAGCCGGATAAAGGTTAAAAATATGAATCAGAATAGCTAAATAAGTTTATACAGCGTACTGCGCGAGTACACTTAGAAAGTATAAAGCACAGTACCCAATAATTACATCACTGAAGTCACAGACACACAATATTAAAGCTGTCAATGTAAGTCTTCGGGACTCGCATCGCTTTCACTCGTGCACTAAGTGGAGAGTTATTGAAGTCAATACATTTTTGATGCCGGAAAGTAACGACACATTTCAACACTAGCGGTTTAATGTCGACTATATTATTCTGTTTCACTGCAACTACCAAAGTGTTTAGGTTAGATATAAGATAAAGTGTCGCAACCCGTGCTGCGACATAAGTTGTACACGACGTAGGTCAATTCAAGTTGTTTATTTACTGTAGTTAGTATGCGTGTCGTGGCCGTGGCGAGCTGACGGGCTCCAGTCACAGCTACTTCAATATCTTATTTAGTGTGTTTTCAAAATAATGGTATTTGGTTTCTAAGCCGCAAGGTAACAGTATTCAAATACAACACTAAATCCATGAAACTTTGTTATTATTGTTTTGTTGAGAGAAGGGATGGGGTCGAGACGTGTCGGTAGCCAGTACATTAGATTTTGTTCCTGAAGCAAGCGAGGGGACATTGTATCGAAGTAGAGAGGGCGAGGGACGAGAGGCGAGGGGCGAGGGGCGCATCACTTGGTCCAGCCGCGCCACATGGAGGCGAGCGAGGCGGCGGCCGAGGTGACGAGCGAGGGCGCCGGCGCCGGCGGGCTGCAGCCCAGCTCCTCGTCGTCAAACTGCAACACACGATATGTTCCCGTCAGCCGAGGTCCATTGCTGTATCGAGTAGTGCGAGTGTCGTGTGTACTGACGTGCGCGGCGTCCGGCCAGCTGAGGTGCTCGGGCGGCTCGGGGTCGTCGCGGTCGTCGCCCTGCCACGCCTCCGCCCACTGCGCCGCGCACCACGCCCACCGGCCCAGCCACGGCTCCACCCTGCACACGAGGAGTACGCACACGGAACATATCACTCATCAACCTTGCACTAGACCTGACATCTTGTAGTATTAATCACAGTGAAAACTTTAATATCTAAGAATAAGTTTAGGACCTGCCGAGTGCCGGGTCGTCCGCGACTGCGGCGAGCGCGAGCGCGTGCAGGCCGCCGAGCACGCCGTGCGATGCGAGCGGCGAGTGCGGGGGGTCAGGCGGGGGGAGCGGCGTGTCCGGCGAGTGAGGGACCGGGGGCGGGGTCAGCGGCGCGTCCGCCCCCAGCCGCCGCACGCCGGCGCGCGCACACAGCGCCGCCGCACATGCGCGCAACCGCCGCACCGGTCCGCCCCAAGCACGCGCGGTGCTGTACTCGCTGGAAAATTTTAACAATAAAATTGAGTTCTTTCCTCAAAATTAGAAATACGAATTCTACAAGTCAGTACCATCTGAAGCTCTGGAAGTGTTCTATGATTACCTGAGCGAGATGGCGTGCGGCGTGCGCAGGTCCAGGGTCCAGGCGAGCAGGGCGACGAGCTGCGCGGCCAGCAGCAGCGCGGCGCCTGCGCACTGCGCTGGGTTCTGCCAAGGCTCCAAGCTCAGCGCCGCTTCCTTATTTTTAACAACTAAACAGCACAATGACTTATGGTTCCTCATTGAATTTTATAAACATTGTGAATAGGGAAATACAATATTAACTACAGTTTACTGAGGCTTGAAAAATTAAAACATTGTATTGGCAAATACTATTTTTACTTAGTTTGTTTACCAAATGTAAATATGTTGTATGTAAATATGGCGGAGCGGGATCTTACCCCACGTTTGTACACGCGAGCAGTCCCCGTCGGCGTCTATCCAGGGCGCGACGATGTGCAGCTGCGGCCTCTGGGGCGGCTCCTCCTCGGACTCCTCTCCCACAAATTCCAAATCTTCAATACTATCACTGAAAAATGTTTTGCATTTATTATTAATAGTCATTGCAGGACAAGAAAATGAGGGAGCTATGTTAAAAAGATGTACGACGCAATAAGATTTAGAAAATTGATGATGCAGATATGAAGTGTTGACAGGGTGGGCAGAGAACACCCCAGTCAGATTAATATATCCTGCGCCATTACAACATTAATGTCGCTAAGACTTGTTAATGTACATGTTTAAGTGATACTGAGAGGTTATTATTTATATGGTTACAATACAATTACAACTAGTCAGATTATAAGAACCCATCTTACTAAGCCAGATTTAAAGTTCTTGATAGATTCAATAAGGAATAACATCGCTTTTGTAAAGAACTACAGTTCAAAATCATATCCAAATATAATAAATTACCTGGAGTCATAACTTAAATAGACAGGAAATATGTATTTAGTGAATTGACGTATTCTTGACCTCCTCAGTGCGGCGAGGTCTTGGGCTTGATCGGTGTAAGAGGTGATTTTGTTTTGAAGCTCTATTCTTTGATTTTGGGCATGTTTTCCCAGACTGGCCACCCTCTTCTGATAACGCGGCAGTTTCAGACGTAATTCATTATTGTGACTAGTTAAATTGACTAACTCTTGTTTCTTTGTCTCTATAATACTTCTTCTCTGTTCGATCGCCAGCCGCACAAGGTCCAGCTTATCTCTTGACAACTTTATTTCTGTAAGCAGAATGTCTTTTCTGAGCTTTGGTGCTAACAATTTTTCACATCTGTTCAGTACATGTTGCCTATTTAGTTTTAACCGCATCAGTTTAGCTTGTTTTTCTGCAAATCTGAAAATAAAGAAATTATTTCTTGTGCATCATTGATCATTTACTTAATGTTTTGGTATATGACATGATAAACAAATATATTAACATTTTCTATTCAGATTTAATATTAGATTAAAGAATCAGTAGCTCACAATCTGACAGTAGATTGGTGTAAGTTGAGATATTGATATTTTTCTATCTTGTTTGAAGCAATAGCATCTCTTCTTCCCCTACCTATTACATCTTTTTTTTTCTAATTGGCTGCATATATCTGATTTGTAGCCAATGATTTTGATAGCGAATTAACTTCATGTGAACTCTTTACTTTCCTTTTTCATTAAAATCTTCCATAGGGTGCTCTTTAAAATCATATATATGATTTAGTTTCTCCTGCAGAGAGGTCCAAAACTTCTCTTTATAAATGTATACCATGAGTTCACTTTATATTTTTAGTATGCAGTATATCATTACTTTAAGTATAATCTTTAGTAAGTAGTAAGTCTTTTCTTTAAGACACTTTAAATTTATGGAAAATACTGATGTGGACAAGACATATGATTTATCAATTGATCTATTTGCACATATCGAAAAAGAGAGAATACAGTTATTTGTACAAAATTCAAGAATTTCGTAATGAAAGTGAAGTTATTAATTAATGACCATGAATTAGTCTTTACAACAATGTTAGCGAAAGATTTAGATTTTAATTACTACAAAAAACTTTATGAGATATTTTTGCTTTAATGTGTATATAACTAAAGACAATATAAACTCACCTGTCCGAATAGGGCATCGAAGAATGCACAAAGTTCCCATTTCTAACACATTCGGCGCAATAAAAGTTTTTCTTAACTGTGTAACACAGAACACACTTCTTGTAGTGTCCTTCACTTTCTGTTGATGAAACTTTGAAATCTCGCGGCGCTTCGCTCTCTGCAAGATAACTGAGGGCCATTTTTAGTTATTGTTTTTGCATTTCATGTATTTTGTAAACTTGTCAACAATGTCAGCTGGAGAACGTCAAGTGAATGTGCTGACGGCGACATGACAATTGACAATCGTGACATCGTGGGTTTAGTGTTGCCGTACTTAAACGTAAATATGTTTAACATGTTCTCAACTATGTAAATATAAGTCAACAGTGTTGAATATCATATCCTGTCTTATAATTTATTTCTTTAAACACACACTTTTGACGTCATAATACAGCGGTATGGTTCTTACTAGTATATTAATGTTTTATTTCTACATAATAACACCGAAATATTCAAAGTGTCCTGCTTATCAACTACTGAAACTGGAAGGAAGGTGAAAAAAAATGTTCTTTTATGTTTTTGTATGATGGGGATTGACTATTGATATGCTGTGACAATGATGCTGTACTCCAGAATATCGATACAAACTTTCCCATGAAATTACAAAGATAATGGAACGTATCGTATGGATAAGGTAGATTTTGTTAACTATTATAATTTTATTAACAGCGTATTTTGTTTCAGAAAGCAGTAAATTTAACACATTACCACACTTCAGGTGTAATGTATTAAATTATTGGATTTCCGCCCTAATTAGTACTGATGCATTGTGGACTTAATTTTTTTACATGTGAAATTCGGAATAACTCATCGGCACAGTAATTTGAATGTGATTTGGAAGTAACAAGGGAAACTTTGACTTGGTTAAAAGTAAAAGTAGTAATGAAGTAGTAAAGTAAAGTTTGTTTATCTTGCGCCAAAGTGTGGTCCGTTGCGCAGTGTGATGAGTGACTTGATTTACGACTTGCGAGTTCGTCGGAGGGCAGCTGTTGCAAAGTTAATTAACGGGGAATTTGATTAACCACGCGTCCGAGCCTGAGAGTTTCTGAACACTATATTGAATGATCTTCGGCCGCCAAGGGTCCATCACTCTGAATATTAATGAAAATACGATTTTTTCCTCAATATATATAAATTCTGTTTTGTTGTTTTTTGTTAAAGATGTTGCAATTATCGGATTTTAACGGCTTTTTCTTTAATTTCTTTGGCTAGTAACATTAATTTGCTGAGGAATTTCAATTCTTAGTTTTTATATCTTAGAGCCATACTTTTCTTTATTTTTTGTTATGTTTGCAAGATATTACAAAGGGTTTGGCGACGAGCGAAAAGTTATGTGTGCTATTTCAGAAAAATTAGGACTCTAACTTGTAATGGTTTTTGCTTTATTTAGGTAGTACTTGCGGTCACTCTTGTCGTTTTTTTTATGGCAATTAGAAATTTCAAACAGAACATAACATAATCGTACAGTCGACTTACTGACATTGTCTCTTTCAATTATTTCTTTTTGGCACTAAGAGACGACTTATTACATTTTGTTATGAAATTTAAAATTCTAGAAAGCTTTGTTACGTTTGTCATTTAGGTCCTAAGTCAACATAAGAAAGGGTCTATTCTAGTTTTACCACGTTACGAGTTGATCAACAATAACACGTTCAAATTTCCATTAAATTTGCGATTTGTATTTATAAAAAGATGTAAATGAAGTTTCAATTAATGTTATAATATTCTATGAATTCATGTTAAATCGCACAAAAAATATTCAGTTGAATAATTAGTTTTGTCGCAGCGCTGCGGTGCATTGGAATGAATGCAAACTCCATTTATTATTCATGAACGGAATGGTTTTTCGGGAGCGAGATTGGAATGGCCGAGTGCGTTTATTGAACGCTCGTCTAAACTTTGATTGAATTTATCCAGCTGTTGAGGTGCTCGATTCATTCATAAGTATTTCGATCGCGTATATCTCTTTCGACTCCAATTTTTAATGCGTTGCGTCGATAATCTGTTCGTTACACTATTGGATCAAACAGGCATAAGAGATTCGCGACCTGCTGGTGGAGGAGGAGGATTTCTCCATTTCGATCACTCCCTAGTTCATTCCCGTAGATAGGAAATAGGTTATTAAGAGATTTGAGTTAAAAATTAATATAACATTATATTTTGTATACGAGAAAAGCAAACAATGCAAATTACTGAGAACATTATTTAAGAGGATTATACACAGCATGCTCTTCAACTTATTGTCATAATTTCGAGCACAACTTCTGTTGCAACTTCATTTTGAAGTATTAAAGTTTTGCGCGGAATTCGCGAGGCGTCGTAACAATGCATGTCGAGTTGTGAACAAGTAATGAAGAAATTTGTCGGCGAACTACACACATGTGAAATATATATTATGTTGATTTGAGAACACTGAAGGCCGGATCGACCTTTTAAAAATTGCCTCTCGAAATATTATCACAAAGGAATCGGATATTTGTCTGTATAAAATGATATTTGTTATATTATAACTCTGAAGTATGAGGTCGAGATCGTCAACTTGGAAAATGCCTTTAAATGTTTACCAAATTGTGAGTTGGTCAATTTACCATCTTAGTCTGATCCTTCGTTAAATACAAAAGAAAACTAAACGAGGTATTTTAATATAAAGTACTTATTTAAATTAAAACGAATATAAATTCAACTCATATGTACACAGAAACTGACATCCCTGGTTTAAATATAAAGTTAGTAAAACTAGACGGCAATATAAACTAAACTACACAGCGAGTAAAGTTGGCGCGGGATCCGCCGAGCGCGATTCAAATACGACAGGTGACAGTGAACAAGCTCTGCAGCTGCAGTGTTTGTGTCTGCGATAATATGACGACGTATTCTTCGTAAATCAATAAATAAGTAGGTACACGGTAACGGGGTCGGTAGGCCCGTAAGCCTTTAACGACTTTCCTATTCCACATACACTCCATAACATTTGTTATTTATTATATTATATTTAGAATCGCAATAAATTATCATTTAGGATCGTCAATTCGTGTGACAGTCTAATGCAAGACTATACCATTTTCTAATGCTTTGCTTACTTCTTATTAACAGATAAACAATGTGGACTAACTTTGTATACTTACGTAACAAATACAAAGTCATACCACGGTGTATAAAGGTCATGGGCCTTCGAATTATTATGGTAATGTTACTTATCGCGTCCTCTGCTTCACGGACTGCGAACATCTCCACAACACCGGCAGGCTGCCGACATCGGGCAGCGGACAGCGGGCGTACCTCGGGGAAATTTCTGATAATGTCCGTATCGCGCACTGTAGTTGCGGAAATGTTTTGTTTATACGTACGGCGCTTGCTACTGGCGCTAATACGTCATTTAAATTCACCGACAATACTTGCATTTAAATAATATTCAGTGCACTGTTTTATAACATTTGTGCGTTGAGTTACATACATACGTGTGCATATTAACATCTTTACCTCAAGCTAGTTCTGTGATGCGATATTTAGCAGACCATTAAAAAGTGCCGCGCATTACCAAACTTTTAGAAACAGATTGGATAAACTTATGTACAAGTTTGAAACGGTCGATAGACCAGTATTGGAGGCCAGCTATAAATTGTTTAGCTGAAACAATGAAAAATAAAAAAAAAACCGTCTCGTGGAATCTGCGGCCACTGGCGGCGATGACGTCAACAGCGGCAGTAACTCTTTTAATCGAATGTTCATACGCGAGCCACTGCGTGTGGTTCGCCGCAGATGAAATTATTTTATAGATAAAATGGTTTTAAAATTCATTTACCTGTAGCTTAATACGATTACTTTTACGTTAAATTTGTTTATTTTCCGGACGTTTTGGGAATCCGTGCGCAGGTATTTTGCTTCAATATTTATTATGCGGTCACCAAAATGATCAGATTAACCGTTAACTCGTTTTTGCTTTAGTTTTCGTTGATATATGTTAAGTCTGAGAAATTTTCAATCCGCCACATCCGTGATATACTAAAGAAAGTCGACTAAAGAAAGTCGATATGAACAGTGCTCGTGGCAGAGGAGCATAGCAGCGTGGCCGTATAGACATGGAAGGAACGAGATAAGTGTTGATGATGAGACGGACATGACCGTGCCAAACGGGTACATAATCTCAGTGGGATGCTGATGCTATTGCTAAGATTTTGTACTAAAAAATCTACCGTATATTGCAGTAAACGTCAATATCGCACATAGAGTCTATTTTGCGATATCTTTAAGTACAAGTAAATTAAGCAACTTCCGAGACAAAAGTGAACTGATTGCAAATAGAAACAAATGAAGACGACGCGACGACTTGAATGATTTACACTGATGTAGGTTACGCTTCAAGGGTAAGAAGCAAATGAAAAGGCAGCTTCGGGTCAATTGAATTTGGATAAACCTTACAACTGTTCCGACCGTTCTCAAAGCAGATTTCAAATCAAGTTATTTCTATGGAACATTTAAAATAAATTGAATACGTTCAATTACTGACATCTGTTGTTACTTCTGACGACACGGGATTGAAAATCTATTATCATATTATATCATTGAATGGATTTCAAATAAAATGCGTGGATTTGGTTGCAAAAGTCGAGTGAGGGTCGACGAAAAATGGAAACGGAATTCATCTGAAAACACAACTTAAATATTTTTATATTATTTCGGCTGAGTATCGAAGGACTCCAGAATGTGACCGCTGCAATCATCATATATTTAACACTTTGATGTTTCCACTAGAAACATGAAAATTTTACGATCTCAATTGTAACTAGCAGTTACATATCTTTGATTATGTGAAACTAAAAAGACTCTTATTGAAGTTTTTATATTACTTAGGGCTCGTTGTATTTAAATAATTTCCTCTGGACTCGTTTGCGGCGCCCGTATAGCTTGTTAGTGCAGAACTTGGGCAGTTCCGAGGCGGCAAATAGCTGCCACGGGGTAAATAGTTACAGCATTACAACTGGCAAGAGCTGTTAACACCAGCAATGCATGCAGCCAGGGTGGACTGACACTACGAAAAAAATTATATTAAAAAGGTCATTTCTTGAATAACTGTTTTAGATACATCTTTGGAAACTTTTGTTAATTGTCAGAAAGCACCAGTTTCAATGGAATTTGGAATTCATTTCAAACTGAATGCAATCTCTTGACATCGACAAAATATTATATTCACTGTAGTGAGCACTTCAAGAAAACATAATTTTTAAAGTTGCTTCATCTGTTTTAGAATAGTGAAATTGTACTTATTTGTATTTTGTGCATATTAATAAAAATATTATGACCGAAACATTAGCAACCTCAGAACAATAATAAAGACTTCAGGCTATTCACGCTGGCTTTATGACATGACATTACTAAAAATAGAGCATTAGAAATGAAATTCTATAGAAGAGAGCTTAACACGTCCTAATGTCTTGTAACGCTATTCGCTGACGTTGTTAAAGGTAATTCCAACGCGCGTAGCTCTTGTCTTCGCTAGAGCTATGTCTAGAATAGCTACTAAAGCTACTAACAAGGATACATTATTTTTTATTTTACATGCATATTAAATTGTATTGCAATTTCCAGCAGGCAATAATGTAAGATTTTGTTCACACTGGCGAAGCGATTTTATTAAAGAAAAAGTTTGTAAAAATTTCTTGAAAACTTTTTATCGTTTTAGTTCGAAATGACATGGTTAATATTAAGATGGTTATGATTAATAACATGGTTTATATATAAGAATATAAATACTGTAACTCAATTTAATTTAAATGTTGTAAATATATGATGTTCGTGTACTATAAATAAATAAATAAAATAAAATAATTAATAAATAAAATTAGCTACTTATAATGCATTATGTTGTCTTTTACCAACTTGTATTAAATGAGCTTAAATCTTAGCTAGCACGAATGAAAAGTATGTAAAAGTATGAACTATGAATTTAGGTGAGTTCAGAAGAGGCCTGATTTCTAGAAGATTGTCTCCTGTGACAATATCATGTTATAGGAAAGTTAATAATATTATTTTTGCGAATTCAGAGGCTTAATCCGATTATGAGAGGTGAGACCCACTTTACTGTCACACAATATGAAGAAGTCGAGTGCTCTTCCAAATATTGAGTCCCAAATCGAATTCCGTCGAAGCGAGGTAACTGGCGACGGAAGTGCAAGTGCATAAAAATAAATATGATTTTGCGCATGACCACGTTTAAGTTATATATTAGTATAAGTTATTGTCATACAGTTTAAAAGCCATAACAACAAGTCTTCGACAAAGAATTGACTGTGCGAGGACGTGTGCAATGTCTTTGATTTTTATTGTCCAATAGCGGCACTGACTAATGTGCAATATCCTCGCAGAGATATTGACAGGATTAATACTCACATCACGTCATAAAAAATAACAAAAAGTCAACGAAAGATGCCTCGCGACTGCATTTTCAATTGGTAAACATAATGGAGGGAGGTTGACTCGGCAGGCGCGGCACGTAGCCCGCGTGCTCCGCAAATACTGAATAAAGAACTGCAGAGTACGTTGTCAGTTTGCTTTCAGACGCGATTGTCCTCGTCGACCGCCGAGAGGATTTTTCATATCTGTATTTTTACCACTTCATGCACTTAACATAAAAATATTACATTCATATTTTAATGCAGGATATTATTTTGGACAGATATTTTTTCAAAAATATCTACTGTCTTTAGCGCATTTTTGCTTGTAGTTTTAAAACAGTAGTAGTACTGGCTTTCACTTAGGGTTTGTATATCATAAATAAATTTGCGACATATTTTCTAAGAAGCTACAAGGTGTTCTATTTGCGAGCCGAGCCATATTGTGCCGCTTCCATTGAGCCGCCTCGAGCCGATCTGATCCAATCTCGAGTAATAACGCGCTGTCCTATCCATGGTGCAGACACTTTAATGGAAATTGCAACTACTCACATACAAAGGATATCTAATAAACTTGTTTGACATTCTTGCTGTAATAATGGCCGACGCTTTTATCCTAAGCTTCGTCGACTTTTAACTTCGATTAACATTACGGAATCAAAGTCAAGGCTCGTTGTACAAGAAGAGAGTTCTCAATAAAAGTGTAGTCTAATACTTGTTCCGAATAAACGAAATAGGATCGTTTAAATTGCTAATTTGATCCGGGCCCGGTCACTTATCTGCAAGTAGAGCGGTAGTTAGGATATCGTGCGCTTGCAGTGGCACGTGGGCTTACTGCGACCGTGTGCGATAAGAGCGTGCCAATTGCCGACTGCTACTGCCATTTGCCAGCGGGAGTTCTGCAAGGCGAACATTGCTTTTGGCTTACTAACAATATTCTTTTCGTTGAATCGAGAATTACCTTGTTAATGATTTCGTTTTGCATGACTGTACGTTATTCAGTTCCTATATTTGTGTATAATTTCCAATTGTAAAATTGCTCAAATAGCTCTTAAATTAGTGTAGCTTTGTGTCGTTATGCGTTCCTAGTCAAATTGTTTGCGTCATTTTATAAAACAGATTGTCTGATCTCAAATCTTACAGTAAACATTACGATAAATAATAGGTCGTCACATTCTGTCAGGACCGGGAGAGCAGTTTAAACAAAGCGTCGTGTTTATTCAACACGTGTGTTGTTTGTGTTAAGTTCGGTGTTAGTGTTGCCTCGTCCTCGCCGCAGCGTGTGCACTGTGACACAGAGGTTGTGTGTGCAACAGTGTTGTGCAAACCTGACACAAATCAATTAGTCCACTTGCTGGCTAACTTTACGATGTTGAAATTAAAATATCATCATAATTTTTGTTTTCACGCTCATTAGATAACGGAGTTATAAGCAGCGTTAGACTGTATCGACTAAGACTGTTCGTTCCTGACGTTGTATATTACGGTACGAGTACAATTCTTGCTTATTTCCTTCAAGAATGTTAAGGTCGGTAAGGATCCATCCACTATTCAAAAGGATTGAGTCTGCGTTTTCTGAATGTATTCCATTAATGTCGCGAGCGACGGCGGGCGAGCTCGGAGCGACGAGTTATTGAGTTTGCTCGTCGAAAGCGATTGAGCGACGCGAGTGTGACGCATTAGGTGCCTCCATTTGATTGCAGCGACACAGGGACGCGAATATTAAATCATCCTTTTCAAAATTTTTTAAAAGAAATTTTATAAGATGCCAACTTTACAAAATGATAAAAAAGGTTATACGCTTTCTTGTTATCTCCCATTGCTGACTTTTGATTAAAAGGAAAAGTTATGTTTTGTTATCTCGTCTTTTGCGTCCGTCATTAAAGCGTACCGTTGTGCTTACTGAAGTTAATTTGGTAAATAAGACAAACTTCAAAGAACATTAAAGTACCGAAAAAACGTAATCTAACACAAATAAAATGTCAGCGAGTCGGGTGCTACTCATTGCGTACCGTTTCTGATTTGACTACACTACTGAGATTAAAATTACTATTCACAAAGGAGCGTCGACACATAATAGTGAATTAGGGAGCTCGTTACGACTTCACTATACACAGCATGTGTGTGCTGTAAGTTGCAATAAATGTAGTGTACTCAGCACAGTGGGCTGTTTGTGGTCAGCTCGTCGGCGAGGTTTTGCTCTGCTGGTATTTATTAGTGTTGTCATTTTAAAAGTTTATTATGCTTCCGCATAAAGTAGAAAATTATTAAATCGGTAATTAAAAAAATATGATACTTTTTTGATTACCATTTAACCTTTTGAGCAAAAATAATTTAAATTTTTTTATTAAAAATTATTCCTTTAATTCGAATACCTTGTCGAGGTGGGTATTTTAAAGGTATCAAAGTGTGTAAGGTTATTTTTTTTTATTTTATTTTTAAAGCTAAATGTTAAAAGCGCTTCCGTAATAATAATTAAAAACCTAATATATTCTCTTGCTGGCAACATAAGCTATAATATGCTAAAAATGTTAATATTGTTTGGCTTGTGTCCAAATTAGTAAAGTTTGTTCTGTAAACAAAGGTAATTGTTTCCGGGCTGCAACGGAAACTAATTTTTACTTCGCATTTTACAATCCTTATAGCATTAGCCAGGGCCACAAGAACTGTACAATGCGAAAATTAAAGTACACATAAGTATCATACCTCATCAGC
The DNA here is from genome assembly GCA_016277805.2 of Papilio aristodemus. Taxonomy (NCBI): domain Eukaryota; kingdom Metazoa; phylum Arthropoda; class Insecta; order Lepidoptera; family Papilionidae; genus Papilio; species Papilio aristodemus. Next base: position 135,688 of record JAABKM020000001.1, on the reverse strand, counting down.
CGTTAGAATGACAAGCCGAAGATAAGATATGTTGTCAGGAAATACCTTTATTCTCTATCTATCTACGTTCTATGTTGGAAGCTTCAGGCAGACTAAAGAGCATAGTATTGAAAATTGTTATTGAATATGTTTTCTGTAAAAGATTCACTTGAATTTAAAACCCAATTACAATTCATGTCATTTTTATCATGCTTTTATAGCTCTGTTTGTACTCCTTGGTTTCATGAAATGCAACAATATGTTTTGCATCAAACATGTGCTCGGAATTACAACGCGGGACATTTATGTATTCGTCTTTTGTTATCTTTCATTCCGTGTTCCGAGTTCCGGGTCGTACTAATTGGCATTTTTTTGTTATTCCTCACAGAGTGCGGATAGGATCGAATGGAAAGTTACGTCGTCTGAAGAACACATGCCTTGTCCGATTAATTGGATACGGTCACAATGTTTCGGAAGAGCTCTCTTTGAATTAACTAATTGAACGGCAACATCGTGAGGGAACTTCATCAGGAGGCGCCGATTACAAATAGAAAAAATAATTTACCACAAGTATAAATTCACTTAGTACGATACTCGTAGATTGTCGCCGATCCTGTTAATAATTTCAAAATTTAACTCATAAAATATACGGTTTGAAACTGAGATATACTTGTGCGATTTGCACATGAGTTTTATCTTATTAAAAACGGGAGAGTATTCATCTATGGTAAGGGCCTATACTCTGATACATCACATTTGAGAAGGCCGCAATAATTAAAACTTTTCACGTTTTACGAAGCAAGGAAATAAAAGTGCATTTAAAAATATATTTTTTTAAACCGTAAGATAGTTAAGTTAAAGTTGTAGAAAATATAATAAAAACGGGAATAGTAAATCTCAGGAACGAGAACGGGCGGCGCGGCGGGGAGGAGTGACAAGTTTTTATCGCAAGTAATTTGGTGTCGCGTCGCTCGCGCCACGGCGCTGTAATGACGCCATTATTTCGTCGAGACACGTGAGCGATACAAGTTAAGATTTATCGTCCGATGAGACCCGAGAGGCACATGTAATGTACCTCTACAAACTAAGTATATATTGAAACTTGGCGTTTCCGTTCATTTCAACGGCAAGCAACGCATACGAAAAAATGTTTCATTCAATTCTGACGTATTTTTCATAATTCATGTAGATTAGATTAGATTAGAGAGAAAAATGTTGCGATAGTTAGACATTAGGGTTAGTTTAGGTTAGGTTGAGTTAATAAGATAAAAACAGTCAGTATAAGTTTTCGTATTCGGAGACTTTGTGGTTAGTTACGAACGCAACGCGGTCAGCCTCAGTCTGAACGGCACGGAACGTCTTTACTATGTGCTTTATGTGCCCTACGGGAATATTTTAAGTATGGTTACTGGCACTCAGAGATTGAAGAGATATTTTATCTAATATTTCTTGGAGATCCTCGGAGTTTGATAATAAATAGTTAGTTGGAACACGGAAGTAAAAATGTAATTTTTATTTATTTGGGATCCAAAACAAATCGTAAATTACAATGATACGACTCATCCTATAAGAGGGCAGTAAATTTTGTTAAAAAAAAAATACGTTACATCACAAAACGTAATAACCATAAATACGAAGTAACATTTCGTATAAGAAGGAAAATAATGTTTCGGTGGGAATTTATGCACAGAGCCGTGTCGTGCCGTGCCGTGCCGGGCCGGGCCAACTTGAAAAATTTGAATCTGTGACTTGAATTTGCTTTATTACCTGAGTAAAGTTATGGAGATAAATAGATGTACGAGCTGAGAATATTTTTTATTCTGTCGATCTTTTTATTGTCTTAATAAACTACTTTTTGAGCAACTACTGTAAAGACATTTGATAGCTTTTATTCTATTTTTAAATATTTCTTTATCTTTTTATTTCAACTTTTTCCTATTGAAGGGCTGACAAATACATTTTTTCTGCGTCCTTTATGGACGGTTATTTGATCATTTAATCTCCGTGTAATTTAATTAATGTTTATATAAAAGTATAGTGTATAAGAATATTATAATATAATTTTAGTTTGAAGGATCGACTAATGCGGTAAAAGCCTACTCCATTTGCTGCCATCCTTCTCTATCTCTTGCAAGTCTACTCCAAGTTTTCCCTACTGGTTCCGTTATGTCGTCATTCCACCTTTTGCATGGTCTTGCATTTCTCCTTTCTTATTTATCGGATATTCAATATCATATAGTGACGTCAAATAAATTAGTCGACTCTAGTACTAATCCAATGCTGTATCCAGTTGATTTAGTGTACACACGGCCTCTGCAAATGATTGCCTCAACAATCACTGTGTCAAGAGTCAGATTAACACGTGACATTAGCCGGCATAACTCGATTACCAATCAGTTGCAGTGTGTACTCATGGCGTATATAATTATTATATGTCTGTGTTACTTATTAACGACATCGCCACACCAGTTCTCGTCACTGTATTGTTTAAAAATTCATATACAAATGTTTGATATTTGCTGGAGATTATTTTTATTGCAGAAAAAGAAAGCAACCGAGCCAGTTGGTCACCGGGTATGATCACTGAAGCAAATTTAAAGTAGTAGCACTGGCGAGAGTTGCAGACGAGCATCTAGTTTTTTTTGTAGGAAAAAGGAAGCAAGTCGATAAGGAAATGGACAGAAAGCAGGATTGGAAAGGGAATGAAGCTTGTAACAACACTGTATTTCATGAGATAAGGACACCCCGTCAAGTCCAACTACGTCATGAATGCAATTTCGGTTCGTTATGTCATACACCCTGCCTATACACAGACAGCATGTTGCCACACACAGGGAGGGAATGCCTTAAAGCATTCATGTTATAAAATTATGAAATCCATTAGTGCCATAATTAATTCGTCCATAGTGAGGCTCTACGACTTAAAACAACTTTACAGCTCGCATTTCCTCGGTGATTACAGTTAGGGGTGTCCGTTCGTTTATTTCCGCTCGTTTATTTTTATTGCCGCCGATAGAGATTAACGGCCATTAAAGTGTTTAAGATTTAATTAAATTGTTTAGACTCTAACAAATTCAGCTCCGTAACTATTAACAAGGCTGTCGATGAAGACATTAAGACGATTTTATTTCTACAAATAGCCTTTCAATTATGTGAACTATTTGTATTAGGAGAAAACGAATTAAATCAAATCTAAACATTAATGCTTTCTATAAGCAAAGGAAATTTTAGTGTACGTATTGGACGGCGGCAAACGAGTAAGCGGCTCACCTTAAATAAAGTGGCCACAACTACCGGACGGAAGGTTATATTTTAGGCAGAAAACAAGATAAAAGAATGTGGACAATAGTAATGGATAGAGTTGCGCCATCCTACTTATCAAAAGAAACGAAACCATTGTTACTCGAAAATATACAGGCTCTTTATTCTTTCGTGTTTCAAAGAGCAATTAAGTTATAAGTACGTATTATTTTCATTCAATCTGATAAAGATCTATACACAAATGGGACGGCGAACCGTGAGGGTCCGGCGGCCCCGCGTGGGGCAAACACTAATCAATTTCACTTCAATTAACTTTCTTTGATCCAATCTTTTACCTCTCCCTCGGTGGCCGCGTCTCACTGTATTGATTGGATCAGTCCCTCGACATGGAATAGTATTTTGTCCCATTCCTTACATCATACATTACCTATAATATAACTTGCTACTCGTAGAGCTAGACGAAGCGGTTTCTTCGCTCGTTAAAATGGCAACATTAAATTGAAACAACTTGTTCGCTTTAGTTTTAGATTTTAAGGAATATTCAACCTCTCAGCGTGTATTACTATTTTATGCTAGGTATTTGGAAACGATAATATTATATTTTAATTAAAACAGGTAAAACATTTGATCAAATCAACTAGACTTAGGTTTAGGCTCTAGGCCTACCTACATACATATATACATACGTTGCTTGGAGCTTGGTGTATACTTGTGTTTGTCTCAAGCTATAGGCAAGTAGTACGCTGTGTTAACAAATACTTTATATTTGTGACGCTCCGAATATTTGTTGGAGCCGGAAATAAATAAGAGTCCGCGCGAAGGCCGCGGGGACTCCGTACATGTTGATTGAATCGCGACCGTCACAAAGGAGATCACCGTCGCTATAATAACATGTTATTTTTCTTGTCCCTTAACAAATAACTTGTCATAAGTATTACTCACAGTTATAACAGAATAATGTTGTGTTTGCTTTTCTCGACGAAACTTTGTTATTTACCTCGTGTATCTGGAGGTAATAAAGCTGTCTAAAGCAAGAGGTTATGTAATCCAAAAGTAATGACAGTTTATAGTTTAGGTACTGTTAAAATGATTAGTAAGTATGTAAAAATTAAAAGTGTAAAGAAGATTAAAAATAAATGATTGAACTTGGTAGTGTCTACGGCACATCTAATAACTTCATTCTTCCCTCCTACGCTGAATCAAAAGACAGCATCGACTTATTCAGAATTGTGTGATAGTGAGTTGTTTCTACTGTTGATGTGTGCAATGCTGCTTGCTGCTTGGCTTAGCAAAGAGCGTAGAGTTATGAAGCCAATCAAATAGCACGCCGCTTGGGCCGTGTCGACCGACAGACGAAGCTGTGTAAAGTTTTCCGACCACCTGTTTGTGTTAAGTGTATCAAGTCTGAAGGAACATGTATAGTAGAAGCACATGATGTGACCTCGGTAAAATATTTTATATTTTTATAGTCAAATATAATAAGAAAAAAAAATCAATCAAAACTATAATATGATCCCGCCCTTACCTTGCGAAGTCAATATACTAATTTTACCCATGTCATGACACTACATCTCTTTTTTTCTCTTTCATAAATGGGGCGGCTAAGCATATCCACTGTATAGTGTAGTTATATAGTATTCGAATGAATGAATGGAAGAACTAATGCGACGTGTATTAAAGGAGATAGTTCCAATTAGCGAAAAGACACAACGGGGAGGGTATGCGGGAGGGGAGGGGGCGCGATCATTTCAAAGAAATCGGGTGGCTGCGTTTTACACGTTGCTTTGCAATATAGACTCTCATATTATAATAATGTAGATTGCATTAATAAATATATAAAACCTGAGGTAATAAAATACTATACGTTTATTGATTGTTAGTTGGATTGTCAAAATTCCAAGGACTATTGTCTTGGAGTTGTTGGTGTCACTGATGTCTTGCCGCATGCTCGTGGTTTTTTATTTTAAACCGAAATCTATTTTTAATTTGTAGTTAGGAATTGCTAGCAACGTGACTATATTTTTATATTAATTGTTTGCATTAAGGACCAAGTTATTATATTTTTATTCGAACATTACTATAACAGATATACATATATTATATATACATATATATTATTGAAATAAGTCGTATGTGTTTTATGTAGTACTCGAATCGGTACTGTCAGGTTTGTATTTGTTGAAAAAATTACAAGAATAAACGAAATATAAAGCCATCTTTCAGAGCACAATAAAATTGTAGACGTGCAGACAATCAGAGCTTGTTATTAAAGGTAATGGAGTGAGATCGAGTCGTAATTGTCGGGAAGTTAGTGTTCACAGTTCAGTTCAGTCCGCGTCAGTAGAAATAAGGAAATGTAACGACGTCGCTGAACTAACTGCTTGTTAGAGACGTTACGCCGGAAGCTGGCCCATTTAGAAGGTTCAACTTCTCGCTGAAGCTCTATAGCACTATGTTTGTTAGGTTGTATGGACATTTGTCCCTATTTATTGCTAACTCTGAAAATGTGGTACTGTTCCAATAAGCTTTCAATTAGGATCCGAGAACACGGTACATGGGACCGAGAAGTTTTGATGAGGCAGCCGTGTACAGGTCGAAGCAATTTATGATCCCACAAAATGGATCGACGATGTGCCAAAGATAGCGTGATTATACACTCAACGCTTTGAAGATGTTATTCTTATCTCTTATAACGTTTCTGGCGCTACAGTATATTTTTTAAAGAAGTTGCAAAAGAAATTGCGATAATTCAAATCGTTTTTTACAATTCACATTTCAAAAATTATACAAATCATTTCTTAGTACTCGGACCCGACTGTCAGGAAAATCTCTTCAATTAATATTAATTGACTGCAGCAGATTCGCAAAAAATCTTAATGGATACGAAAAAAGCGTCCCCGAGGAATGTGCTCGAGTTTTCTGCGAGGAGGACGGAGGCGGTTTAAAACACTTCCCTTGTCTTAAATAAACGAGCGGAAAGAAATAAGTTGTCTGAATATTTAGTTTGAGCGACTGGAAGTGTCCCCGCGGCGCTAACTGCGTCTCGTAGAGTAAACAACCGAGATTGGATTAGCGTTCGCCCTGCGCCACCAAGCACCACCCGGCACACTCATTGCTCGGACAGTGCAAGAAAAATATTTTAATATTCATTTGGCTTCCGGGGGAAATGAAATTACATTGCTTTTGTAAGCTAATTATTTTACTTTGGTGAGTTTTATTGAATGAGAAAACATTATTATGAATTAACCAGAATTAATACATGAAATAGGAATAAAACACACGACATGCGCTCAAATTGCCAGAGAATTCAACGCGTCACTATAAAATTAAACATTGTTTGAGAAGAAAACTTTTTGGTTAAACTTAATAATATATACTAATGTTCCCGAGATTTCGGTGACGTATGAGGTCTATAACTGTACCAAGTTTTTGGGAGAGCGTGGCCAACTTTCTTTATAGCTTAGATTTTAATGATAAGGAAAATTTGAAAATTCAGTAAAATATTCATGTCATTGTAAGGATTCATGTGTTACTTTTGAAGAAAATCGCATATTTTTTGTGATGTTAAAAAACTTAAAAAAAAGCTGTACAAAGTTCTATTGCGGCTGCTTCCAGTTTTCGACTGTTATTTGTCTTCTTCGGAATGCAATTTATTTCCTCCAATCAGTTTTTATTGCCGCGTCGATGTTGATTAATGATTGTATAAAAACCTTGGGAAATTAATTGCTTGCAATGAATTCTTTTTGTTAATCTTATGTAACTGTAGCTAAAATGTTTCCAGATAAATATATAACCAACTTATTAAACAATTCATAGTAGTGCTTTAAATTTGGCATAATTACCTGAAACATCGAAATTTCTCTATGAATGGGAAACAGATGTGGACGATATGCAAAATGTAAGAGTGCTCGTTCCGTTACCGTCCGGGGTGCGCGAGCTCGAACGCTATCGTTTATTTTGGTCGCACAACAAGCATAATCTGCGACGACAAGCGGAGATGTAGTATCACAGGATCCGGCGGCTGATAATACCCGACCCTCATCCATTACAACACAATTGGACACAATTTGTCGCGCGGGGCGGTACGTTGTCCACGTTTTATCAACAATATTAATGGCTCTACTTAAATTGTAACAATAACGCGGATTACACAGAGATAATAAGCAAAAGAAAAAACCAAATTAACATGAAAACAATTCGACGTATTCAACACAAGCTTGTATACAGAGAGATCTGATCGGATTTCGGGTTTGGGTATCGTTTTTCTTATGAAACATAAGATGATTTACTTAGAGGCGCCCTTGCTAAGTGTGGCGAGTAACATTAAGCTAGACTGGTTTAGCCTGAACCTAGGCTGTAGATATCACGAAAGCAATGAAGTGTTTAAAGATCGTCAAAGTAATATTGAATTCAACTACAGATTTACCGTTTGTATTTTGAAACAAGTTCAACGATATGTCTGATTTCTCGTGATATTTATATCGACTATGTAATAACAAAGTACAAACTGTATAATTACATTACTTCGAGTTTATTGTGATACTTACGGCACTGAATCATATCGAAGTTGTGTCACCCGGCAACCCGGCAACCCGGCAACCCGGTAACTCGTAACAGACCGTAACGCCCACATTACTCGAAACTCTCAAGTCTTATCGACAAACAAACCAACCTCTGTGCACCATTGTGGGCATTCATTTTCTCCAAGTTTGGCAACAATTGTAAAACAGGCAATAACACTTCTCCTTGTAATTACGAACTTAGAAATTATACCTAAGCTTTTTGTATAAAGCTTTTGACGCGAAATTATATGGATTAGGACATAAAAGTAACAATTAGCGGAACAAACAAACAATACAACATTCTTCATTTTTTACTTTCCATTTACGTTGTTAAAATTTTATTGTTCCTCATTATAGTAAAGTTTTGGAAACGATCGGGTTTCAGGCGCTTTACACTGAAAATCGATGCATCATGATTTTATAAATGTATCAGTGTATCAAACGTAAAACTTTAAAAATGTTTTCTTATCAAGAATGCAATAGTTTCAGGAAAGAGCTTTGTTTTATTAATTCAAAGCTCGATCTTCTGGCACAAATGTTGCATTGTGTCCGGCGAGCAATGAAATACCGCACCGTGACAACGACGGCGACGAGAGAGCGCAGAAAAAGTAAAAGACCAAAGCAAAGCAACTGGGATTAAATAAATAAGTGAGAACGAGTAGTACTGGAGCAATAGCTTTCTCTGCAACCACGCAGGAAAAACACGCGCAAGTAAAATGCGAATACTCGGAGAGGTGCGATTGCTCTATATTTTGTATTTGTTGTCAAGGTACGCTGTTTACAAACCGGATCGATTTATACGCGGTAATTCCTGATTCTTCTGGGTCACTTAACGATATTATATTGTCAATATATATTGACATACATTTTATAATGTGGCAGAGAATATTTTCCCGTAATTCTGAATCCCTCGGCTACAATTATTATCAAGGTCTTTCAACTTCTATCTCACATATTCCGTATTGATATTTGATATTCATTGGAACTCTTACTGCGGGAAGCAATAATAACATATCGCTTACTTAGATATAAATGGCATAGAGATAAATTGTTTGTTAATATTTTCGGCATCCTATATTATTATATAGGATGCCGAAAAATAAATGTTGTAGGAATGTAAGCAGATAATATCATCGAGAACGATTATATAAATATGAACATTGAATAAAGTTTATTTACGCTTAAAAATGTGCATAACAATAGTAACCAAAAGAAAGCTGCAAGCTGTCATGCAGGTAACATTATATGGTTTAACATTAATATTTAAGATTATTTACACGGGGCAAATTATAAGATTAAATTCGTGTTGCCGCGTCAAATTTTAAATACAGATAGAGAATTCTTATGAAGAAATATATCTATAGAGGCAATAAAGTACACTGTAGGTATATTATATAGGTTTAGCAGTAGGCAGGATGTTCGCAGGGACAATGTCGGTGCTCTGTGGGGCGCTGTTGACGCTACTCGTATTAAACGAGATTGGATCCAATCGGGCCGAGCCGGTCGGGAGCGCCGCATTATCGCTCGCATATACCTCACCTTATGGCTTACTTACTCCTACCTTTATAGATTAACGTAAGCTTTGTATCGCGCTTAGAATCTTTTTCCTTTTTAATAGAAATAAAAACCTCGAACAAAACTATATTTGTGATGACCAAAGGATTTATTTATTTACGTGCCACACTATAACAGTGATGACTGGAGCTGCATTCCATGTTGTGTGTGGTCAGCTCGATCTACATTTATTATTTAACAACGAGTAGCAGTTTAATTTGAAAGTAAAGACATAGAACGCTTCGTAGTGAGAGTTCTGAGCCGCATTGGTTGACTTATGAGACAGTTTTCGCAAACCTTCTGGCGCATGTCATGTTATCACACGTCGCCACCGTCTGCTCGTAACTTGAGGGTAAAACTTAAAGTTTCGTACGAGTAAAAGTTGAGCTCTTCATTATAGAACTAAACGTTTTGTGCTGTTTAATATCTTACCAGTCCATTATAAATAAATTCACAGATGATCCGCTCTCGCCAATCAGATGAATATCTTTGTAGAAAAGACAAATTGTCCGTTTTGATTATATTTAATGGGATTTGACTATTTGACACTGGTAACCTGCGATACATACACTACCAGCTTCGAAAACGCCCTTGTAAAGTTTTCCACTCTAGGGTATAAGTTCTCGGCATTGAGAATGTTAGTAAATTAAATTTGGAAATAGCCAATATTCTGTCCCTACAGCTTAAGAACGGTATATCTAACGGCTTCAGATTATAACGTTTAACAGAAAATATAAAAATCTTTATTTTATACCAATAATATAAAACGTATTTGTTACCTAAAGTCTTAAAAGCTTGTCGATCGACAAAAAATCTTATTATTATAATACCAACCTATGCTTCACACCAACAAAAGGTATACATAAACCCTTCTAAACGACCGCTTTAAATAGACATAAAGCAACTGTAAGTCGTTCCTCTAATGCACCACTCTATGGATTGGGCATAAATCGCGGACCATAATGGCAACTCTAGTTTATAGCGGGGTAGATCCTAACAATGTATGACTATATCAAGATATAGCCTGTGTACATATATTTTACAAATAAAGTTTTTATATATATATATGAGGGTATTAAAGGAATGTTACTGTTTCTTGCAAACACTGTTTTATGAGCGGTTTGTTCTC
>JAABKM020000001.1:77077-102947 GCA_016277805.2 Papilio aristodemus | reverse complement strand
TCATCAAGCACCGTCGGCAACAAACCACTCGGAGACTGTACATTAAAATGATCGACAAACATATTGGCAATGACTTCAGGACTATCAGCACCCCCGACGCTCGCGGGAAGACCAGGTTTAATATCAAGTTTGTTCGTGGCTTTCCAGAACTTTTTAAAATCCTTGGCCATATGATGTGACGCGAGTATGTCAAGTTTTATTTTATCTTGATGTTCCTGACACCATCTAAGTTTATTCTTAAATATTCTACGAGTTGTGCACATTTCGTTATATATAACTCCTGACTTTGGTCTATTGTGGGATATCCAGACTTGGTACTTAAACCTGGCCATCGCATGCGCGTCTTTAACATGTCTATTCCAACCAGCTATCTGTGCCTTATGTTTACTAGGTCGTTGCGCAGAGTAACTATGTGTGGCAGCTTCCGACAGAATAGTTACAATACGCCTGTACATGTCGTCTAGAATACATTTATGGGCAGCATTGTCACAGTGAGCCCTACAACACATTTCTAATTCTGGTGGATACTCTATCTTTTGTAAATCGCTATGCCCTTGTGGATGCACTAAGTTGCACCTCTGCCTACCCTTCGGGGAATATAGGCGTGAGATATGGTTAGCCCTTAAATTAGGAAGTACTAAATTTTATTTAATAACCCAGAAAGCTGAAGAAGCGTTAGGGAACAGGGTAGGGTAGACAGGCAAGGTCTAGTAAAAACTTGAAAACACTCGGAAAGAGATTCCCTTTGTAAATTGGCTAAGTTAATGCTTTTTAAAAGAGTTGTTTTTGAAGTAACTTGAAATCAAATTTTACAAATATAATAGGATTAATCTTTTCATCAAAATATTCTTTCTACACTAAATATTACCTACCAATACGTTCTTTTGTTTCTTGTCCTTTTGAAACGAACCTTCCTTATTAGATTACGTTTCTCTCGGTAGGTATTCGGTACAGTGGCCGAAATGATACCCAAGAAAACGTTTTAGATTATTAGAACCAGCCTTTGTGGGGATTACTGCCGGGGAGGAAAATATGCCGACACAAGGTCCGGCCCCAACGCTTTCATTAGCTGGACTCATCTCAAAGGGAAAATTTAACCAGCCCAGAGCGCACAGCGCAGAGTCTAGACTAGTGGTGGAGGACGGCGGTAATTACGAAACTTACATTCATATTTTCTTTGGGGATTGACCGCATGTGCAAGAGCAAAGTAAATATTTTTCTAGATACAAAACGGATTGGAATCCTATTAGATATAGCGCGTTTAAAAGTTTTTTTTCCAAATACTTTTGTTTAACAACACAAATCGATCAAAATTGACAAAAAACAACTTAAATCCTGTCCACAGATAAGTGGGTGGCGGAGAGGGGGGGTGGGGGAGGGGCTTTTCGTTTGTATTAAATAATGTGTAATACACATTTAAGAAACTCTACGAGTGAATTTTGTTCTTGTTTTAATTGTTACCGTTCAAGTAAACGTATTTTGTCTATTCTTTTACGTATCGTGTTATCTTATTTTATATTCAGAAAGCTTTTTGTTTGAGAATTATTCAACTTGGAATGATATAAATTTGTAATAAGTTTATATTTTACTTTCGTCCAGCTGAGGTCTGGCGAACAAAGAATTTATTTTATTTAAGTGGTGAGCTATAAATAACTTATTACTACGAAGACCTTTCTTGTTTAATACTGAATTAGAATTCGAGAGGAGTTAACAAATCTAAGTGATTTAATGCTAATGGCAGGGAAGGGTTTTCTCTAATTATCCATTTACATATTCATAGGATGGCGACGACTCTCTAACAAAATCGGCCGGCGACTGTCTGTGTAAAGCTTTCGTTTGCTCTCTTTAAAAGTTGATGCTCAACAAAAAATTATAAGAGAATAAAGTAAACAATAATAAAATAGATAACAGACAACCAACATACATGTGGTCGATTACATCAGATTAATCGAGCATGAAAGTGCCAAACTGAATAAAAATCGATATGTTATCTTACATTCTGAATCCAAAGTTTGTCTGTTTGCAGGATCTACTATTGTGCTAAGGGTAAACGAACAGGCTGGACTATTATACATAAATATCTCCGTAAATGCTTACGACATGGTACAAAATATATTTGCATTTGGTGTAAATTTCGGGCCGAAGGCGGCCACTCGGAGCGAGGACTGACTCAATAAACAACTAATAACAACAATACACTTGCGATCCCAAAAGCAACCCGATCCTAAAAGTGGGCACCGTTCAGAACAACTGTTACAAATATCTCAGTAGGCTGTACTAAATAACTTCTAAAATAAAGTTTTCATATGAATTAAATTTCATTTATGTTCTAAGTCGAGATATATATTAAATAATCAATCACAATAACTTCCACAACAGGAACAAGACTTACAGATGAGAGCAGCGAGTCTCTCACTCTTCTCCACTTTACGCTAGTCTCCGTCTCCCACAATTAGTATGTTTGTTTTGTAGAAGGTAAATTAACAACCTCAAAAACTTAAATGTCTAATATTGATTATATATTATAAACTAATTATCTTTTGCACGGCATGAATGACTCCCCGGAAAGGCCCTCGCCGACGATTAGTGTCGCCACTAATTGTGTGGCCGCGCTGGCCACGCTGGCCGCGAGCCAGCCACTGCCACGAAATTATCTGCGAGTTTTGTTGATTCAAAACTTAATTTATTCTTAAAGCTTCATAGTAATGTTTCTATATTTCATAGTAATGTTAAATATTTAAGTAAATAAATTCTTTAATTACTTAAATAAATAGGAAATTATTAAAATTACATTAAGGAATTAATTTTTACATCGTAAACAAGATGATTATTAAAATCGCGACTTATACTCGTATTCCAGCAGTTGTGTAATTTTTTTTCTTTTTCAATAAACAGTTTTAAAAGATATCAAAAGATTTTTATGCTTTGAGTGAAACACGCCAGCCTGCTTTGCAAGATAACTTTACAGCTACTAATTGGCAGATATTGAGTGTTGCAATATTTTCAGCGTCACTTTATACTGTATTATTTATACGACGCCGAGCGAGTATCGAGTATCGAGCCATGTTGCGGATCATTATTAGGCTTGTGATTTACGGAACATTTTCAGCGCTCATGTTATTTATACTTGCAAAATGAACTACGTACAAGTTAAAGGTAACAGATCATTTTTATAGAAGGTAGCAAATGAAAAAACGGTTCACCTGATGTTAAGTGACCGGTACCAATAGACATCTGCGACAAGCGAATGTGTCGCAGAAAGGATATAAATAGAGGAAACGAGGAAAGGATAGAAAGGATGGGAATTATGCCTTTCACTGGCCCAGCTAACTTCGTGAACCTAGTTTGTCGCTGCATTATCGTGTATTGTTCAGTACGAGTCGTTTGTTAGCTGCCGATGGCCGCCGCTATAACAAACTTAGCAATGCTGCAACGCCTATCGATACGGTGGCTTTTCATTTAAACTGCATTAGGATTATGTTGTACTGTTTTGTTTTATATTTACATTGATAGTTCGTTCATATAAATAGTAAGTAATTTAAAGTGTATTAAAATGATACAATTATATTATCAATGCACGTACAGTGTACATACAGCCAGGTGATCGGGTTTATCGCATGCAATTAATCGCCGGACTAAAAGCTCTGTAACCATTCCCTTGGCCGCTGGCCAGCCTCGCGACTATATTTTAAACACATTATTATAATGTATTTATGTAAATTATATTAAAATAAATGCATAATATTCGAATGTCCTTTTATTTACACAATTTATGAGCAAAGATAATTTTGTTATAGTATATTGCATGGATCGACTGATAAAGTACCACAAACTACCAACACTTACATAAACGCACCACGTACTAATAACAGCAGAATATGCCTCTCCAGACAATGTAAGGACGAGCTCAATAATTGTAAGTATGTCACATTGAGTAATGCTCCTCCATTAGCCAGCAACGCGGAGCGGCGTCGGCAGAGATTTGCATGGCGAGCAGGCTTAGCGCGCGACGGCGGGCGGCGGCGGGCGAGAGCGGGCGGAGGCGGGTGTGGCGTCACATACTAATATACTGCCGATGCGTGTTTGAGAGCGCAGCGGAAGTATTGTTATTATAACTACATTAATAACAAATTAACTGTATTATAATATATACCGTTGCTTTTGTATCTACAAAATTTGAATATGAAGTGAAAAAAAAACTATCGCTTGTCATACGTACATTAAAATTGTTTACATTAAAATTGGAATAAAAATAAATATTAAAATAAACACTACTTCCTAAAATTACTAACAGTTACTAAATGTTAAGGAAATTATCTAAAGACGTTTTCAGTACAATTAAAGTTTATAACTACAATCTTATTTCGATTTACATAAACGAGTAAATGCCTCGAAGATAAACGAGTAGTTATTGGAAGTCATATAAGATAAAAAAATATATTAACCTGTTAGTATTTACTGAATCATAATATTGTGATTTTACATTTGCTTATATTCATAAACTTTCTAATTTTCTTTTACCCCCAAGTCGAGCTATTCATTATAAATAAATTTTTAATTAGTGCAATGTTGTTTGTATGCGCCCTGTTTGTGTAACGTGAGATCTAAACATCAGTTGTATTGCTAATTCTCCGTGTGCACAGAGTGTCTCGTCGCCCTGACAAGTTAAACGGCGCAGCGACCGCGCACAGCGTCGCAAACACACAGCCTGGCCGACTGCCAGTCAGTTACCTACCTACTCTAAATATTATATAAAGTACTGTCCTGGGAATGGTTGCATTTTAAATACTGCTATTTATTTATTAACCATAAATACGCGCGAGAGACAGTCAGTGACAATATTAATTACTTCAAGGGTAAAGGCACCGTCACACATATCTCGTTATTGTCGGGAAACGTGAAAGGAAGTAAGCGAGAAAAATGAGCACGAGGCTTTCTTTCTCAAGCTGGAGTAATCGTTTTCGATTTCAGAATTGTTCAAAATCATTAAAACTGAAATCGACCAAGGCAAAGAAAATCGTATACAAAAGAACATAAAACATTTTTTGTCATAGCACATTATATACTATACTCCTATCTATTTAAGAACGTTACGTTTATGCAGCAAAATTTGAAACAGTTTTTAACTTACTTTAAAACTGCCGAACTCAGAAAAAAATTATCACAAACGGCAGGTGATGATCAAAAGTTCTTTCTATATTTTAAAGTCACGATGGAGACGTTAAGTGGCCGCTCCCACATGACAGGGGACTTCCCCGGCGTCCTCCCCTCGGTTTTTGCCAGATTATTTGTTTTTCCCGACGTCGCGCGATCTAACTCGCCGTTAACGTTCTCGAGACAGACGTCTCCTCGAATAGCTTAGAGTAGCGATTTAGCGGCGAACGAGTATATTCCATTGGAAGTCGTTTAAGTAGCGCTGGCTGGCTGCCAGCGGGCGTCGTGAGCTGTCGAGAGGGGGCGGCAGTGTGCGGGGGCGCGGAGGGGGGTTACGTAGGTTGCGGGCTTAACAACGTGTTTAATGCTTTACGTATATCTTATGCATGAATTTAATGTTGTCGATTGCTGGTGTTGGGACTTAACTTGGACTATAGACAATAACTTTGGCAACAGTGATTAGCTTTTCTTTATTTATGAATTATATCATAAAACGCAAGCACATGCAATTATATAATCGAAGTATTGAAGGCGTAATTCTTAATTTCTATTAACAAGTTGATCAACTTTTGAGTAAAAAAAAATCTTTCAGGCCGATTTCAAATATTAAACATATGTAGATATGGCATACGAATCCAATGTACATTATAATTACTGTACGAGCATCCTATTAGTAAGAAACACCTCACACCTATATTAACCGAAGAACCGAGGTGCAACTAGTGCACCCACATTTCGCCGTAAGTTTTTCCGTCCTATGATGTGATAGGTGGCGAGTCTATCACCATATCGGACACAAATTCTAGACTCCGCTCTGATATTGAGTAGAAAAAACCCAAATATCACTTTTCCCCGAACCGGAAATCGAACTCTAGAGAAACATATTTGTATTCTCTGTTATATAACGTGTGAGAAACAATAAACAAGTGATAGGGTAAAAGTAACAAGTACTGCGTATCCTTAAATTCGAGAAACCATCTAAAGTTTTTACGTTTGATGGCGAAACACTCGACGACTAGACTTTAGTGTCTGAAATAATAGAAGATGAACGAGAGGACAGTGAATAGTTTAGCTCCAGGTACAGTCAGGTAGCTCCATTTTAATGCACGCGTCTGTCAGCTCGCAGCGCACAGCTCGCAACTAGCAGCTAGCAGCGGGCGACGTTGAGACAATACCGAGGATTAACAGAGCAAAGCGCTCCGCTCGTTGCGGATGAATTAACATAAAATATTTAAAGCGCTAACACTAATGTAGTTTTAGTCAAACACGTTATCATCTGTATAATGCATAATTAAATCGCTCTCTCCTTCACGCTCGAGGCTGAAAGAGGAACAGATGGTTCAGAACACAGAAGACTGCAGTCAGTAATACTCATATTCTTCTACCAAACGCCGTAAATAGGTTTATTTTAGTTGTAAAGTACAACCAAATTGTATATATAATATAGAAATGACATATCCTAAAACAGAGAGTCTTGGCCGACAGCCAACCAAACCGCAAAATAACATTTTCGCCGGTCGATTTCTTCCGTTTAGATATAGCTAATAAATAACGTAAAATATTGAGCTTCTATGAACGAAGGGTGTTCGTGTCATTGCCAATGACAATACGTTACATTCTACGAACCGGCAGTTAGCGAAAAGAATTTGGTAACATTATTATAAGCTATTTTATTATATTATGGCCCTGAATCCTGCGGCGTCACCCGCTGCTTCGTTACTCTTTTAAATTTAAGCGACATTAGATTATCCAAGTACTGTAATTATTTAGAAATAAAATAATTATAGTACTTGGGTATATCGCTCCCCGGGCAATTACATCCTTCTCGTTCTTATTTCTTTTTTGCTGTACTCTTGAAGGTCGCAGCGTGAAGCAACCTTAAAACCTCTTTTGAAATTCAAAAAGAGGTTTTAATTTCCAATTGGTTATTGAATCCGAAGTTTTATTATAATCAGTATTAACTATAGTATTTTATAAAACAACCCAAGAGAATGTAATGTACACAATGTGTAGATACATTATACCTTACAAGAATTAGATATGCGTTGTATGTTGTCACAATACATTGTCACAATACATTTTAGAATTATGTATTATCGCCGCTTTCTAGTCCAACACTAAATAACGCTTTCCTATTTCCAATTACTTGTGATTCCATAACCAAGAACTTACATATAGTTAAGGAATGGCTCTAGTTGGAAATAATCGCAAATTTCAAAGAACTGCCAGTCACAAAAACAAAATAATCAATGTATATTTACCCGAGTGGTTAGTGGGCTTGTTTGCTGCGAATGTGGCTAATGAGCCGTGCCGTGACGTGTTACGGTTGTGTTCGCAGAAGGGAGAGTCTATGCATGGCTCACACGATCACACTGGTGATTTGGATCCGATCCAGCAATGCTTGAGCTCATTTAGGGGAATGTATAACACGGCGCTAAGACGATTGCACAATTCTACCTAATAACAGTTGATAAAATGTTTCTTCGGTAATGGAAAACATGTTTTTGTTCTCATAAGGAAATTATAGAACTGGGAAGGGGATTTGCCGACGGAGAGGATGAACAAAAAAAGGAAATATCCTTCTTTTCTGTCAATCTCTTCCCTGTCTGCAACTCGCTTCTGCTTAATTAAGTATTTTGTCAGCTCTTTACCTTCTTATACATTTTAATACAAAACTTTAATTGAATAAAATCATACGTTTTAACCTCAATAGAAAGATATTTATTTAAACTGATAGGTCACTGTCGTCACAATATAGGGACAACTAAAAATGTAATTCACAAAATGATACCGGATTTGTTAGTTTAAAAATTTCACAAACCAATTAACTTTACAGAGCACTCGCGAGCGCGGCGGTGGTTGTGTTGTTTTCAAATGTTTTACCATCGGGGCTTGCGACGCGGCACTTTATTAAAATACGTAAGCTGTTGAAAAACAATCTCGAAACTATGTTTCAAACTAAAATCCCAGGGGCTTATTAATTATTTGAGAGGGACGCCGGGCGTTTAAATAATTTAACGAGATAATTAAGCAAACTTTAACACCAGTATAGTCGAGTCCAGTCGAGCGGTCAGATCTTTTATCAAGATTCGAGATCTCGGTTCGAATTTGAATTATTTTATATCGCTCATCAGCAGAGGAACATACAACGATTTGTTTTGTTTTCTCAATAAATAATCTTATAGATAAGCTTAATAACAATATAAATTGTTCATTTTTTTTAATTGTAGAAAGGAATTTTTAATGACTTCTTTATAATTAATATTATTACATCGTGTCAACCTGAACATCAAAGTCGGCATGTTCTAGAATTTAATAACACATTGTTACGATCGTCTTGAACTTCTTACCCCTTTCAAGGTAGATGGCTCAAAGAGGTCTGAATATATTAGAGGGCAGGTTAACAGCCGACCCCTGCCGACCCCCGTCGAGTCGGTGCGTTACATCGTTACGGTGTCATATTAAAATTCTCGCCGTCATGAATAAATCATTCCAAGTAGTATCACTGTTAAGCCTTTTATGTGCTGAAACTATTTTAATTGCTTCTAAAGTTATATTTGCAAATAGGCCTTCTTACCTTACGAGGTACGCGAAACTAAGGCTGGCACTGCATTTCGTCCGTTTGAAGGATACGTTTAAATATTCCTAAATTGAATACGACTTAAAAAATTACTAAAACAAAAAACTACTAGATTATAACATAATTTCATATTTGCATATTAAATTCACAATGGAGTAGAATCCTATTCAGAGAACAATACAAACAAAATAAAATTATGCTTCGGTATCACTCGTATCGTCGGGGGCGTTGCTCTGCAAATAAATAATAATAATAATGTGTAGCAGTTTTGAATAGTTAAAATAAAAAAAAATATCACGCCTGTATTTCCCAAAGGGGTAGACAAAGGTGCAATTAGTGCATCCACATTTCGCCGTATGTTTTTCCGTCCCGTGATGCGATAGGTGGCGGGCCTACCGCCACATCGTAAGGATGTTGATCTTAAGGCGACACACAAATACGAAAGAATTGTTTCCAAAACTGCATTAAGCCTACGTCATATTCAAGCAACATTTAAAACTGTGTCGTCAGCCGGCTGCGGGGAGTTGTGCTGTCGCTGCATCTGACACGCGCCCTCGTAAATAAATATACGAGAGCAAACATTTTTGTACGAGCCGCGTCATTTACCGCCGCGAATATATTTACGACGAGCGATTTACGTGACTTTTTGAAAATACGAATATTTTTGTCCTTTAACATAAAAAGTGATCAAAGAAATGACGATGAAAGATCGAAGAGATGAAAAAATTCATTAAATCTTCATTCACGGTCTACGATTTGAGTCGGTTACGGGCACAGAGGTATCTATTTTATAAAAAACTTTATTTTTGGTTACTGTTCTATAGTTTGAAGTTCTGATAATTTTTAAAATGCTTCAGTTATTAGACGGTCAAATAAAAGTAAAAGTAAAGTTTTCTTTATTAATTTTTAAAAAATAAGAGTAAATAAAAAAACTTGACCCCGACGTGATTTGAACACGCAACCTTCTGATCTGGAGTCAGACGCGCTACCGTTGCGCCACGGAGTCGTTGTAAAGTATTTCCAATTATGGTTATATGTGAATTAACTAAAGAGAAAATGTGTGTTGAAGAGTTTCTGAATCTTAATTTCTCAAGTAGAATCTACTTGTTTTGATTACAATACAAACAGATAACACTTTGTGTTCTGTGTCCAATAGTATTAATTAGATGACGACTCGAACCGAGATTCTCGAGGCCGTTCACGAGCTTAGTCACTCTAGACAGAGGTTTAGACCAAGTTCTCCTGCACTCTGCTGCCCATACCATATACATAACAGATATTGTTTTAATAAATTTATTGCGTAGTGAGATCTCCGCGCCATTTATCATCATCAATCATATTGGATTCTCCTAATCGTCCAATGTCGATGTAATAAAAACACTGCAAGCTGAGTTATAGCACGAGCCGTTTACGTTCTGTTAAGTTGGCTAACGAGCGTGTCGCGCGCTCCGCACAGACGCATGGCCCCAGCGACACGTCTCGCCGAACAGTTCACAATTACCTCTTCTATAGTCAGAGAACAAACAACACTAAACTAAATAACATTTAAGTGCTTTTAAGCGCACAATTGAAATGGAACTGCTAGAGATAAGTTAATATATTGATACAAAAATGAATAGTGACCGTAGCTCTTTCAAATGTTTATTCCGTCGTAGAGTTTACGAAGCCTACATTTCGCATTGAACAATCGACTATAACGTAGGCTACAAGCCATTACTCCTTCGTCAGAGCCGTTCGGTTGCCGCGCCGCTGCCGTACCGAGCGATCGTGTGGCCGGGCCTCATAAAACAGCTTAACGACTGCCTTACGCGAACACAATCTGAGCTCGAGGATTTATTGATACTGGAACGGGATGAAAATAGCACTTCGACAGAACCAAACATTAAATCAAGTCCGCCGTTCATACCTATCATGGATTTTTTGTTGAATAGAGAGAGAATGTGGTTTTTCCCTGGATGAACATTGATCAAAGAGTAATAGGAACATGATTTTTTTTTTACGGAATATTAGCCGAACGTAAATGTAAACTAACTTCTCTCTGTTAATTAGATTTTTAATGTCGTTAATGGTTAAGGTTTAACATGAGCGGCCAGGTAATACTTACATGTTTAAATACAGTGAAAATGATAATGATAAACTGCGTGGCCCGACACGAAGCTCTTTGCTTGACGATGTCGAGTTTGTAGAACGTGCGCAAATTGCACCCCGTCAGTTAAAAGCATTGCAGTTAAAGTTGTTGACACATGCAGACAAATAAACCGTTTTTTTATTTAACTTGCATACGGAGACCGGCGAGATAAATCCTTTGACAATAATTCAAAGAATAAAAACGTTCCTTTTGAAACTTTAACCTTAACGTCGTAAAGTGTTTGTAGGGAAAATAAATCCTGGAATCTATTATTGTCCATAATAGATTAATTCTTAAATACAAATGATTAAATCATTAGATCGCAATGACGCAACCAGGATCGAATTTAACGCCTCAAAATATCTGAGCTAGTTCTGCAAGTCCATTGTTCTGCAAGTTTAACATCGACTTGTTATTTACCAAATATTGACATAAAAGACAAAGATGTCTTCAAATTAGTAGTATATTAATAAATAGTAATAGATACACCTATTTATCTTTTATTTTTATTTCATTAAAAGAAATGTTCTTTATGTGAAGATTTGTAAATAAAAGAGACTCTTTGATAAAACATTACGAAAGAAATTGTAAGTTGAAAATGAGTTTGTTCCCATGAAAAATGTGGGAAAAGTTTGATTAAGATTACTGCTGAAAGTTTCAAACATAAATATTACCTCCGCGGCTGCGAACAGGGAGCCGCCTCGCAAATACCTGAAACTGATTGAAATAAATTGAAAAGTATTTATGTATAAAATGAAATAGAATTTACCAAAAAAAACTTTATTTTTTAGACGTTAATAGTTTTTAAATTACTTACTAAGAGACTTTATTTGTGTTAGCGTATCCAAAGTGTAGCTCTACACTGACACTTGAGTCAATTTCGTTATTATACTTACGCTATATATTATCTCAAATTAGTAGTTTATATCCTTTGCCGAGTGCACTGATAGTGTGAAACAGAAAAAGTGTTAAAGGCTGCGATGACAATAAATGAATATCCGTATATATTATAATGTTGGATGCAGTTCATTCCGAGTGCAGAGCGGCTCCTTTTGGTCAGATCGTTTTTTTATGTCCAATTTTTTTCTTTTATTTTGCATAGCGTATTTCACGTGAAACTAATATCTATTTTTGTCTGTTTTTTGTTCATGTTATAAAAAGTAAAACCCAATGGGTTGAAGTTTACAAGAGAATTTATTTGGACATGAAACAAACGGAGAGAGTTTTATCGGTCTACTTCTTCCCCTCTCTCCCGATTTGTCACAATCATGTATGTGTGATCGGCAACTAATGAACTGTGGGCCATCGTCGAGCCTTTGGTTAACAGTGAAGAAATAAAGTATCGCAAGAGTCAAATGAACTATAAAATGCCAGTCAGGTCATCGTTCCGTCCGGTGCTAAGTCGATGCCATTAAATTTATGTAGCGGACAGCGTACGAGGTGATCCCGAGCCCCGTATGCTAACCTCACTTTACGATCTTTGCACAACAACTGATCGATGACTACGGCGGTTGTAACTTGATACTAACGTAGCGATCGGTGAATGTGAATCCTTGTTAAACTATTTCAGATAAATATTAGTAATTTTTGTCTGTACCTCTGATTCATTGGCTTGAATTTTAATGTTTTCTAGCATATTGCTTGTTACGTTTAAATTACATATATACAACATTCAGTAGCTACGTGATTTTCTTTGTGAAAACACATTAAATAATTTATAAAATATTTCGTCAATTGACCGGAGTCCGTTTCTTTCCTCTACACTTGACCGCCTGCAGATAAAACACAAAGATTTTCAAATGGTACAAATAAAATCATAATTTTTGAGGCAAAGACATGGCGACAGAAATAAATAATAATTGTCTTTTGATCCCGGCACGAACCTCACATTCGATCTTTATAGTTTCGACTATAACGAGGGATCTTTTTGCGTATAATAAAATTCATGGAGGTGGCGTAAGCATAATATTATTTACGATGAGGTATCTACGAGGGTAGAGATTTTAATACGTTGTAACGACCTCAACGTGGCACTCTCACGCTCTTGTATCATCTCATTTACATAACTTATCTCGACCCCGAAATATTCGTAAAATTACGAAGAAAAAAAAAACACGCTCTATAACCGGAACTGAGTAGGAGTTGTACAACTTAATAAAGAGACAAATTAAAGTATGTTTTAATTTTTCTTCGGATATTTAATGTTTAGTGGTTGTTTGTCTGATATCAGTGATTGTCGTTGGGTGAACTCGTACGCGGTTGCGTTGTGAAGTGATTTCAAAATACTATTTAATAGCTTTGTTAAATAAAACAATTTTTACATTTTATTTACCAAACGTGTATAATAAATAAAAAAGATTATTACATATTATCTGCAATCAATCCGTGAAGGAGTGGTGAATTAAAATTAGTTAATGTACAAGAATTGTTAGTGTTCCATGAGTTGTATAAGAGAAAAGCCATCAGCAGTTTAAAGATAAATAATATGTTATAATATTTAAAGCTAATATATTTAAAAGCTTTGTGCTTGTTGCTTTTCGTTGTATCAACTCATTAATTTCTATGTCGCCCACACAGTCCACGGTTCACGGTCCACACGGAGCGTGGGCTGCGACTTCACCCACGCAAAGTCCTTTTTCTCCTATAAATTATTGACAAATATTGATTTACATTGTTTACCTCTTATAAGTCTTTGTAAATTGGTTTTATGTACGATTTACGTTAGACCTTACAAACCGTACAAAGCTAAAGATTTGAAGCAACCTAACAGAGGCTACGTTGTATTGTACATACGTGTATGTATGTTGAGCTTGGTCATAATATTGTACAAGAACAGTTAATGGTTGATAAATCTTGATTTCTTTAATAAGAACACAGTTTAATTACTTATATAGAGCATTTGGTCTAACCTACCCTAATTAAGAAGATCAGGCAAACAATAAAAACTCCTAGTTTGTTTTCGTTGTTTGCAAATAATATTGAATGCCGTACCGTCAGCCATATTGAGAGGTTGATTAATGATTTTCCGAACGTTTATCAAACGTAAATGCCTTTTTACTTTATAAAAAGTATAGTGCTATTTGGCAGAGAGTTTTTTGTTTATTCGCAAGCAACGCAAGTGGGGTTGGCAGAGAGCCAGGCGGCGACGTGGAGTGTCGGCCGTATGCTCGAGTGCACCAATAGAAGTGCCGCTAAATATTTGTTTTGAAATTAGTTCAGGTTTGCGGAAATCATAATTGATTCTCATTCGATATATTTATCTAATTCCAGTGGCTCATTTACCCGTAGCAGTAGTAGAGTTTGGTTCAGAGACAACTTGTAGTATTAGGATAATTTTTTTAGATATATAGTTACGTAAATACGAAAGGCAGAATATGTTTAAGATTAAGCATTTGTAAATATCCTCTTCATAATTTTCCAGAACTTTATATTTATAAGAATTCTGCTATAATTTGTCCATCACATTTTAAACATCATTTAAATGTAAGTAAGCAAAATATGTTTATCTAAGAAATGTTCTACAAAGCTCGACCAAAGCTTATGTAAAAACCTTATTTACAGTTGAGTATCCTTGAAGCTTAAGCATCCGCCGATTCACTCCGAGGGCCGTATCTTAATGGATTTATCTCAGATTGGCGTCTAAAAGGGTTCAAGCCTTTGACTATCGTCTTAACATACGGTCGCTCGAGAGCCCCGCGTTTGTATTGCGAGATGCAGGTAAGAGATAAGGCTACGAAAATTGCGTCAGATAATATTCATTTATATTTTGATAATAATAATATGATTGTAATGTGCACCTCACCACTGATAGTAATGGACATAACATTAATATAGGTGATGGGTTTAGCACATACATATTATAAATGCGACAAATCTCGCCGCATCGCTTACAAACAATAATGAAAAGTTGAGAAAGACTAAATGAATTTGTAAGTTACAAAAAAACCGATGTTAAGTTTACGCACTATAACAAAGATACGTAGAGAGTTAGCATTAAAATAATTATTAATGAAAAACAATGTTTTTATATCCTCTTGTTTCGTGGCCTCGAGTCCGTTAACCTTATGGCCCCTGTTTTCTAGATCGTGTGCAGATCGCGCTCTCGTGCGTTAAATGCACCGATGCACAGAACTACCGGCAAGTTATCTTCTAAAAGTAATCATGTTTTAATCCTTATAGTTATGTATACATAGAATCGGTAATCAATAACCACTTTGGCTGTTATTATTAAAAAAAAACATATCTCACGCCTGTATTCCCCGAAGGGGTAGGCAGAGGTGCAACTATATCAATATCATTTTTCCCGGGTCGGGAAAATTGATATTGGGTTTTTCAACTTGATATCAGCCCGGAGTTTGGAATTTGTGCCCGATATGGCGATAGGCTCGCCCCCTATCTCTAATCCTAACATTGTGGGATAGAAAAGCATATGGCGAAATGTGGGTGCACTAGTTGCACCTCTACCTTATTATTAAAATGTATTATTTATTATTATATTATATGTAGAAAAGTGGAAATGCATGTACTAAAGTCTATGTTAATTTCATTTTATTGCACAGTGTAAAAATATCAGTGTTTATTATAACGACGTTATATTTTACTCGGCTGTCATAATTGGTATCCCGGCCGCCATGGCAGCTCCCTCGCCGCTCTGTCGCCGCTCTCTCGCCGCTCTCTCGCCGCTCTCTCGCCGCTGCAGCGCGCGAAAAATTACGAGTATATTCATTATTCTGACGTTACACGACACAAGCACAAACTTTAATATTTAGACTTGTTTGCTGTCGCTTTATGCTGGCTTTACGTTTTTGTAACATAAAACATGTAACGTTGGGCGCGGTGAAAACGTCTGATTTGATATTAACATTATGAAAGCGCCGTGGCGATATTAGTGCACTGTTTGTGAATAAATAATAATAATAATACAGAAAAAGAATTCGTTTCATCTGATAATTAGCATTTGCTACGAATGGGCCACCGACAGTTCAACGCTAAGCTATTATAAATATCACAATATCAATTGGAATTAATAAAGAAACTTTTACTCATTTTAACACTCCTTAAATTTGATTTCGTCAATTCTCCAACTTTGGGGGTTCTGAAATAATAAAGAAAATGTTTATGGTTCCAAAGCAACGTTACATTTGTACGGTCTGCAGGACAACGGACAATAAATATTTTATGTCCTGTCCTAAACTCGACGCCAATTAATATTATGAGTTTTATGACGTTTTTATGACGCACATGCTCTTGTGTTATAAAAGGACATTTATTGGTCGTGCTGCAATATCACTGTCTCGCTTCATCCAACCTACGTCCATGACGTTAACATTAATACGAGTGTTATAATATTTCAAACGCTTTATAATGAATGGCAACATCGCGATTGTTTTAGAGAAAAATAAACATTTCCTATTCCGCTATGTTGTCTGCTGTGTATGTGTTTATAACGTAACATTAGCACGTTCTATAACATATTCCAATAGACTGACTGGCTAACTTTATGCTTAACTATGCCTTCACAATGCATAGTTCACAAAAATATTACAAATTTCTATGAGTACGCTCATTATCGCTTTCCTTTAGTGTGATAGTAATATGTTTCTTTAAGATGTTCCTCACCTACACTACGACTACACTACTAGTGCAGTACAGTGAAATACGGTATTGTGCAGTACACAATAATTTGCGACGTCAAATTTTACCGTTCAGTTAACGCGGATAAAATAATTTATTTCTTACAACCCGCAATCTATAACATTGTGCTTGCTTCAGACGTATACTTTAAGAAAAATAAATAGAAATACTTAGACAGCTTTTGTTAGTCCAATATTGTGTTCGATTAAGTTTTATGTTTTGTGTATTATGTTAGAAACAAAGGTAAAGCTTAAAAGTTAAAAAAGACAAATGGATGGGCCTAAATTAATTAAATAAATTTATACATGTATTGTATAATATGTACATATGTGTATACAATATTACTTGTATATTGAATGTATTGTACAGAACGCGGCCGAGGCATGGTTAGCATAAATCTAACAGCATTGTAACCTATGAGCGGAGTGCGGGGGCGGGAGAGTGGAGCCACCAAGTGGGAGTTTGACAAAATGTATTCTTAATACACTGCAAAATAGATTTGGATCTTCTTCTTCTCCTTCGCCTTTTCCCATTGATCTGGGATCGGCATTTCTTGTACTATTCCTCCAGATAGTACGATTTCTGAAGGAATTCTCGTCAATACTTATTTCTTTCATGTCTTTTTTGACCGTCGTCTATCAAACGGCTGGGGGCCTTCCGCGTTTCCGCGTCGTCTTTGGTATATTCAAGCCTGTTTTAACCGTATGATTTTTAATTTCCAACGATCCATTTGTGACCCAAATATGCCATTTTTTAGAAATATGATGATTTAATTCACCCTCGTGTTTCGTGGCCAACCACTTGTATTAACTAGCTGCATTTCTAAATGCTAATACTATCCCCGATACGACAGCGACGGCCATCTTGCGAGTGTCGTGGCCGCACACCGCACTCGCAGACACTCGCCGCCACTAACTTGATTGGAAATGGAAAACAGTTTCATTCCCCTAATAAAGTTAAACGGAATCCTTCCTTTTTTAGTGCAAATTAAATGTTTTAAATAAATATAAATTTTAACTATTAAGTTAAGTTTATAACAGGAGACACGTCTCAAATGTAAATGAACAAAAATGAAAAATGAAAAATTATTTATTTACATCCAAATAAGGTTTAAACATTGTAAATATTAAAACATATAGATTAATTGGTATGTATATGTCGTGTCTATAAAATTTTTCTCCTACAAGTTTGCATTTCAGCCTGTCATAAATATTATGTTGGAAGGTTCCGAAATTATAAGACAATACGCTTCAGACCTTAAATAAGTAATTAGTTTTTTTTTAACTCTAATGTCTTATACAGAGATCGGAACCGGTTACTCTTATAAAAAATTAACAATTATTATATTTTTAAATCACTCAAATAAGTTTAATATTAATACTATCCTAACAAACACTGAAAATATATTTCCACGAAGAAATATAGGTACCTTGTTTGTACCCCGATGTGATTTGAACACGCAACTTTTTGATCTGGAATCAGACGCGCTACTCGGGATTCAAACCCGAAACCTCGGCTATGTGAACTGTGATACAAACAAGTTACCGAGGTATTCGTTGTTCTTTTTACTTTTACGAGAAAGCTTAAAAATATTTAATTCTGAATAGAGTAGCGTAGGTTAAGCTCTGAAAATAATGTTAATGACAGGAATAAATGACTCTCTTCAAGGAGCCCTGCGCGCCGATCGTTCAATTAAACCACTTTCATTACCGTCTCAAATTATTTCTCCTGTACACGCCGACACGCTGCTAACTTATTGACTTATTAAATTACTCAGGAGAAGCAAGAATATATAATTTTATGGAATTTATAGTGACATAATTTTATATTACATTATTATCTGATCGTATCGTGCGCAATAAATTTATGTAATATTTCGTTCATTATGTGACGGCATTCGTTGCGGTGAACACATATTGACTATCGTTAACATGTATCACATACACTATAACAGTTATTCACCCGACATTACATGGACCAAATAAAACACAGTTGATGATGACTGTACTTGTTAATTCTATTTATTAATTCCGTAAAGGTTTTGGATTGCGGCAGTTCTGGAGAACGCTGGATGTGGAACAAACAGAAATGTTTATATCATATCGATATCCAATTATCTAATCATTGTTAACAAATTTTAGTTTTGTACGACATGTAGCATAGACAATTCTTCTACAGCACAGCACTACAAGTTCTACTTGTAGTGCTAATTATTTAGCCAGCGTATTATATTGATGGTTGTTATATCATATTATAGACAAATTAGCAACTTCTTTATTTAATGTTGGTTTCGAACTCACTTTTCGGAACTTAACTCAATCTCGAGCTGAGCTGATAATACCAATAACTGATCGCAGAGTCATCTCCTAAATCCTAATATAGATCCATCGCAGGTTGAATAACGCCAACTTTACGTGACCCTATAACCTCTACTTCGCACTTAGTGCTTGAGAATATAACTTGTCTAAGGTTCAAATTTAATACTCTCTCATATTACACTAGAGCCCTCCGTGAAGGTGGCAGTGGTCGTGAAGCTTCCAGTGTCAAGTGAAGATTATGTGACGAGCTCTAGTTGTAACATGTTGTTGATATTGGCGTATCATTTTTTTTATTAACAAGTGTTTATTATTTGAATACGGAATGATTTATGTTGAATGTTATTTTTTTATTCACATTTTAATTAATCAAAATGTAATTCTTTTGGAAAAGGTACTTCTATTTAAACTGTAGAAACAGAAACTTTCACAGGAAAACAAATTAAAAATAAAATCTTTGTTGGTGTGTGTAACCAATGTACTTCTATTATCGGCTTATAAAATACATAAAATTGGCTACAGAATATTCATTCATCCAACGAAACTTCAGTACTTTTATTTGAAGTCACTTTACTTATTAAATCGCTGAGCCGATTAGAAGTATAAAAGGCGAAGAAAAAATAAAATAAAGTAATAATTTTTGACGCGGTGGGTTACTGATTTTTTCGCTATGATATTTTGATATCGCATTCATGCATGAACACATCTGTGCGGTTTTTTTTCTCTTAAATTAGAGGTTGTCATTATCTATATCAGGTTGCGAGGGAATCAGTACACCACTGGTAAAAGCGATTAAATATATTTTCTACTACGATGTAGTTTAATCTTTTACCATAATTAATAGTGTTTTCTGATTTCGTTGATAGAGGATAATGGACACGTAATTGACACTCGCGGATAACGACTCCGTGGCGCAACGGTAGCGCGTCTGACTCCAGATCAGAAGGTTGCGTGTTCAAATCACGTCGGGGTCATACGTTTTTATATATTTTTTGTTTTTGTAAATTTTGGTGTTCATTGTGTTGTTTTTTTCGTGAACCTCTCCTCTACCTTATAACAGGGGCTGCCTAACTCTTTCCCAGTTAATGTAATTTTAGGTGAAGTGTTTGCTTGTTTTTTGTCTAATTTCTTTCAACATTCTTTACGCAGCGTCTTCTTAATACGATATTTTATCAACATGTGTAAAGTAATCATGGCATTAGAGTGAAATACCGGATAGAGTTGATGAGTCTTTGGCATTACATTAATCTGAAAAACAAATGATCGTCTTATTAAAGCCACGCACGTTTGCTTCTTAATTAAGAAACGCTCGCCGCCGCCGAATGAGAGCCTCCTTTGTATGAGTGTTTCGACGACTTGCCTCCTTGCATATTCATAACTTGAACAATCGAGCTATCTCTTTTTGTGGCACTAACGTTTCTGTTATATTTTTAACGCGATGTTCGTATTTCATTATCTGTTGCCAGAATCCTTGAGTTACCAAAAATAATTTAATTAATTAGTCACTAATAATAAGTGCAACGTCCGTCTGAGAGAAATCGTTGTTAATTCACAAGAGATTTAACTCATCAATGCAATAATTTATAATCTGTATAATTCTTGAAAACGTATCACGATATTCCAGTCAGTGTCTCTGTAAATGTTGCCATCATAACTATAATATGCAGTTTTATGTGTAAATTGATCAATATGATACAGTAGTAATAAAAAAATATATCTTACGCCTGTACTCCCCAATGGGGTTAGGCAAAGGTATAACTAGTCCACCCACATTTCGCCACATTTTGCAATAGTATCAACTGCAGAATTAAAGCATTTCGTGTCTGGTTTGTAATTAAATTATTTAAGTTAGTTCACAATATACTTTGTGTCATTTTGTTGAAGATTTAGTTCAACGACTTTATGCGCAATTCATTTTCAGCTGTCTGAATTGTCAGCTGGTTGAAATTATGAATAACTGTTTATTAATTCTCCGAGTATAATACAAGTGATAAGTTGGTTGTCTTAAGCCGGCACCAGTTTGAGCATTAGCCCCCGGCTTCATGAAGCCTCATTAATTAACTCAGTTTCGCTAAAAGCTATTGCCGATAATTGGTCGCGTTCCCGCCTTCCGACTCCGAGACGAACAGCCTCGCGGTTTAATAACATCTAGTCTACGTGATCTCATTAACTAAAGCCTTACAAACTCGCTCGTGGGAAGGTACAATTATTTGAAAATTGAGATAATTTTATTTTAAATTTAAATTCTTTGTAAAAATTTAGAAAAATAATTAATGCATTTTATTTTTGATATTAATATTAATTATTTTATTTAAACCGCGCGTCGAAATCATCTCAACCACTAATAGTACTGTAACGTTAAGGCACGTAAAGTTTCTTTAACGGATTATTTTTAATTTAATGTATCAAACGAGTCAAGCAGTTTATAAAGTTATTTTTACATTAATTTTAAAGGTGTTCTCGGAATACGTCTTGTCATGTAAAAGTTCGTTTCAACATAGTGGATAGTTTAATTATTAATGACTATTAGGCTGTATTTTAAAAAACTTTACCATCGAAACATTTTTTTGTATTATACACTTCGGTGTTACTCTACTTATTCTTAAAAAATCCCTAACACGATTATCAGCTACGGCGTAGCACGCGCTACGATATTACGTGAAGTTTGCACTGAACTATACAGCTTAAACAGCCATCACACAGCCGCCAGATTACGACAGATTTAGAAGATGAGATAATGAAGTCAGGATTTATGGCCTGATGAGTTATGGCTCATAAAATCCGAACGGTTCTGATATGTTACGGAAAAGGAGATATAAAACAATACGCATTATATAAGCACAATTATGATGTAGGACAGGCGTGCTAACAATAAAAGAGATAAACGCTTTACAATGCGAACAAACAGAAAACGTTGGTGAACCTTGCAGTAATAAACTGACATGTTATTGTGTCGTTAAGATATTATATAGTGCTGTACTTTCGTCATCTCGAATATTTTGTAATCAAGTACCACGTTGTGGTGGTGCAACTAAATAAGATTCATGCCTTGATTGCTGCTTTAAAAAATATAGCTAGAACTATATCGCCAGTGTCAATGTAAGCATATGATGCAGAGGCAATGTCTT
This sequence comes from Papilio aristodemus, assembly GCA_016277805.2. Taxonomy (NCBI): domain Eukaryota; kingdom Metazoa; phylum Arthropoda; class Insecta; order Lepidoptera; family Papilionidae; genus Papilio; species Papilio aristodemus. The sequence goes on along the minus strand of JAABKM020000001.1, from coordinate 81,008 downwards.
TGTCTTGCTAGAAGTGGATAATGTATGTAATACGCAGAAGGTGTCGTGTCTCGATAGGTATTGTGAGGTCAGGATTGTGCGCGGTCTGCCTCGACAATAGGTTCGTGGTCGGTGCTTGTCCTCACTGCAATACAAACGTATTGTATTTATTACCTGAAACTTATAAACAATGAATGTGTATAAAAGTTAAATAATTCGTTTCCTGCTATTCACATGTTTTAAAATCCGTGAGTCCGCGGCGCTTCTTCCCGCAGATACAATAAGTTCTCGCTGCGACAGTTATAAAATCTTTTCCACTGCGAGGTAAAATCTCTTTTAATAAAAAGCTTTTTAGATTTATCGCGTGTTGTCTACTGAAAGGTGAGACTGAAAACAACATATTAAAAAGTTACATTCAGGACAATGTTTAAAATATTACAAGTTTTTTGCAAATCACACATATTAAATAAAATCTTGTAAATCGCATTTTCGATATGGTGATGGAGGAATGTATCATACCGATGCGTGCAATGCTGAAGTATTGTTCTCATCAACTACTGAACTTGGAAAATTTATCGAAGCTCAATGGTAACAACAAATACAATATTGTTCTTACATATATCATATCATATGTACTGTTAATATAAATATCTTTATCTACTGTCATATCATTTTGTCACGAGGACGTTTCAAGTCACCAATTATTACGTTTGTGTACGTTCGTTGTAAAGCTACAAAAAGCGGCGGCGGTGGTTTTATGATTCGTGATAAAAGCTGTAACACGCGCGGAAGCGGTCGACTCATCAACACATATAAACATAAGTGCTTTTTAATTGCACGAATAAGGAATTTGTTTTAGCTTTTCTAACCTTTATATACATCAATTTAAACAAACTTATTGAATGTCAAATCTTCGTTACAGAACTCTGGTTTTTATTGTAGACGTGAGGAGGATTGTAATTTTTCAAGCAATAAATCGTTCCAATGTCATTGCGATCTCGTAAAGTTTCCCGGTAGCTTTATGTCCGAAGTAAAACCTCGATCGTTAAACGCGGCCGCGGCAATGGAGACAAGCACCGCGCCATGGACACGTCCGATAAACGAGTCTTCACAAAGATAACGGGGAAAGCGTAAAGTAGTCGATATTTGATGAAACGAGTTGTTCCTTTTTTATTTTCTTTTGATGACAAATAATAACCTAACCTGTATCTTTTTCTCTGTGTTATGTTTGAAATATTTAAGCCCTTCAATAAATACTTTAGATGTTGAGAGATAGTTTTCTCAATGCTAATAGTACTATTTTGTCTTATTAAAGTAATATAAAACAAACTTACTCTTCATTTTATCATCAAGATTAATTTTGTCGTGCTCCACTAAACCATTTTACATTTTCTTAATGCAATATATTTGTATACTTAAGTATATTGTGTGACATATACATGTATACCAGTAAATACATATAATATATAATTCAATAGGCATAGAAACGCAAACATACATCTTGAAAGCGCATTTTAACTTTTCAGTCGGCGAATTAACCAACCGTTATCATTATTTTATTACACGGTCTAACATTACCAGGCGGCTCCGAGAAAACGTTGTAAGTCAATCCACCTGACTTATGTACTGTGCGCTACGAGCTACGCGCTAGGAGCAACTTCTCGACTTGACGTTAATGAAATCTTTTCTCGGTTCCGCTTTAAATTACTTTCCCGGCGTGTAACTCGAAGTCATTAGTTCTTTTTGCGGTAAAATATTTCTTAATCAAAGATCTTTTCTAATTTTAAGGTTTCTTTTAATTAAGAACAAAATGAAAAGCAAGTCCACGAATCCACTTAAAGCGACTTTTACAGTGGTAGAGTCCACAACAACGACATCGGTTGCACGAATAGGCCGGCTGGACCGGTGAAATACCACGACGTCACCGAAGTCAAGCTTGAAGTAATATTCTGCGTTTCGTGCGACGTTTGAGGTGCCGGAGGCCTAATTCTGATCCTTTTCCTCTTCCTATACTTTTCTAATAGGGAAAGGATGGGAAGGAAAAGAAAGAGCAAAGGCCATATCCTTTTTTCTGTTATTTTTTTCCTGTGTCTTTCAAAGGTAGGCAACGCATCTACAACTCTTTTAGTTGTGCATATGTTTATTGGCAGCGGTCATTTGACATCTGGTGTACTGCTTGCTCGTTTGCCATCTTTTAGTAAAAAAATGTGGCAGACAAATATTTTCCGTACAAAATTTCAACGCCGCGCCCTCCGCCGGCCGCGTACCTCTGTCGGCGCGGCGTATAATAAATACTGTGTCACAATTTACCTCAATGCGACCAAAAAAGTGATTTGCGAAAAGCAATTTCAAAGGTCACTGAATTTTCAATTTTCAAATTAATTTTGATGAGGATTTTATTTTTAATTTACACCAAAAGTATTTTTATTGTGCTAAAATTGTTATTTTAAAAGCTTTTAGAAATGTTGTCATCAACATATTAAAACTATTTATTTTGTTTATTTAATCATCCTATTCCCTAGTAAATATTACAGAGATCCTTGTAATAGACCCAATAAATGAATAAATAACAAGATAAAACATGTTTAGTTTTGATAGTGTAATGGATCAGACTTTTGTGACTAATATTTTATTTAAAAGTGTACAATCGAATTGCATGCTTGGACTGTGCACATGACTTTGATCTGGCCGAGTCCGAGCCGGCCTTTGTGAGCAAACATCAAATTAATTCTGCAGCAAATTCTGCAAAAGAGACTACAATTTTTAGATAAAAAATGTAAAATTTTCCACTGGCTGGCAAATGGCGGCGCAGGCGAGCGGAGCGATACGCGCGCTATTTGAATATTTGAATACGAAACGTTCCGTTTTAGTTTTTTTTTACTCTCTTTCCATCAGGAAATGTAAATACGTGAATCTTAGTACATTTTTGGCGTCCACTGACATCGGCATGGAACATTGTTGCAGTAGCTACGAGATTGAATATGAGACGGCGCCGATTGTATTGTTTCCGTATCTTCAAGTCATTAGGATACAACGACTGATGAGGTCAGGAAATGTAGTGGATGTCTCACATGCCCCGCCACACGCCGCGAACGGCCCGCGGGGTCACGTGGTGGACGTGGCTTTTGATAGTTTAACAAATATAATCTACAACTACATTCTACAAGATACAATATTAAAATTCTTTTAAATTTATACTTTTTTTTTATATTAATGCTTAGAAATTCTTGTAAATGTGTAAAATAATTCTATATGACATTTGTATGTCAAGTAATTCCTTTGGGCCTTTGGACACAGTTGCTGAAAATAATAATTAAGTTCTTACTTTATGTTTAATTCCGTACTTTACAGTAAGATTTTGCGCGCGAGCAATGTGTCGGTAAGTACTTTTGATAATTTGAGGTAAACATAAGGGAACGAAAATTGGTAGCGATCGAGTAAACAAGCAACAAGCGGATAAAATGAACAGTGTTTTATAGCAAATTAGCTTGTTTTCTTTCAATCGTATTTCAAAGGAGCCCCATTTGGCTGATTGCTCGAAAAGATCAAATATTTTACTTACGTTCGCTTACGTCACGCCTGTTATGTTTTAAATTACATCTTCTTTGTGCTCGATGAGGGCTCGTTAAACGAATTTGAATAAACACAAGAAAATTTTTCGCTTATGCTTTTATTTCTGTTAAAAGACGAGCACTTAATGGTCTTGGTATATTTTCTTTCACTATGTTCAAAGTGCTTACCCTGAAATATACTATTATATATTACTGTAATTGTTTAATTTAAAATATACTTGTTTTGCAAATATTTAAAGGTCGCGTTTATTGTTATATTCTATTATCTTTTATTTTACATTTACTGTACAAATGACTGTACAGACATTTCCGAAATAGAAATGTAAAACTTAACATGCTAGTACATGAAACAGAACATGTAGTTGCCAACAGAATTTATC